>RQTK01000425.1:314697-347526 GCA_003991915.1 Elysia chlorotica
CCACGCACTAGATGCCAAAAATAACGATGATATTTCCCTGACCCGGATTCTGTGTGCAAAAAAAATGATTGGTTGAAGGCGCGCATTGTCGAGTCCTGCCGATTCGCTTTCCGACTTCCCTGTCCTTGTCTTCCCCTTGTTATGCCTGGTGTAAGGAAACATGCAATTCGACGCTTTTCATACAATTCGTCGTGTTCTTTTTACGTGCTTGACAGATCTAGATGGCTCGACGTTCCTTTTAATGCTTGGTGTAATGATCAAGACTTGAAGAAGCATGCAATTGGAGGCTTTTCATTCCGCTCGTAGTTTTTTCAAAGTGCGCAATAGATCTAGATGGTTATTTATTTTGTTTTTGTAAGCAGAGCCCAAAACTGTTGTGGTGATTCGATTGTGTGTATTGTGTTAAGTTACATGTACATTACACCATTACATCTACTGGTATTTTTGTGTGCGGTACTCTTCTTGGTTTCAAGTCTTGTAAATTCCTGGCACTTTATCCATGAATCCATTAAACATCTATTATTATTAACGAATTGCATAATATAATAGTGTTACTGTTATGTATCTCTCTCCAGCTCCCCTCTCTCTTCCCTCTCTCTCTCCCCTCTCTCTGTCTCTCCTTTGTTGTATGCCTCCTTAGCCTTTCAATCCATTGTCCCTTTAATCCGTCAGTAAAATCACCTCAACGATTTAAATAGGCCTGTATTGTTGTGAGATATACAAACACATCCACATGTATGGCAATTCTGTCCGTTCCCGTCCAAACGAAAAAAAAACACCTCAGACACCCCATTACTCAACGGCATGCGAACGGCGAAGTTATTTGAATGTGTGTCTTTAAGTTAGCAATTGGGTTGCGAGGATTCTCTTTTTTACGCCACTCACTTGGATCGCATCGTCCAGAAAAAGGTTTTTTTAAACAGACGCAAGCCTTTATAGCATAATTTTCTTCTCTATTTTGTTTGATAATTTAGTGATAACTTTGGTTTTAACATGTGTATTTCACGGAATTAAAAAAAAAAGAGGTGCTTTTGCTCAGCGATGAACGAATGTCTCCGAAATCAGAGATCGTGCCAGCAGTTCAACTGCTTTGTAAAGTTAATCGTGGATGGAGCCCCGCATAAACCTTAATTATTGACCCAAGCCAGCGGAAGCGCGCAATGGACACTGTGGATTTTGTTTATTATTGGTCAGGAGAATTCGATCACTGTGGCAGTGACTGGGGCGAACACGAGTGATTTGCTAAGGTTTTAGTAGAATAAAGGCGTTAGTATTTTGCAGTGTTGAGTGGATTAGTCTGGGAGCATTGTCGGTGCCAATAGTTAAAATTCTTAGTTTGACAGTAGCATGTTATGTGACAATGCAATCTTAGTGAGACAAGATACCCCTGGCGCACCGAAAAAATACATGGATCAAGCCAGCACTAGCGTAACCTTTTGGGTGCCAGCTAATGCTTTTTGTGGTATTTCTGAAAACAATCTCGAGACGAGTAAAGGCTGCTTGCACTCATAGGGTAAACAACATTCATAGCCTAGAGTAATGGACACGGCCGATATTGTTCGCAATTAACCCGTAGCATTGAATTCGACCGCTCTGGGATAGGGCCGACGACGTTTAGGAGGATGGAGACTGTGGAGGAGCGGCGTGAAGATGAGGAGGGTCCGCTAAAGATCAGCACCATCAGGCGCGCCTACTTCCCCAAGCTGGTGGTCCACTATACATCTCCCCTCCTGCTGGGCCAGGGGGACACAGGTACAGACTCCGGACAACTGTTACCGCCGGCGGAGGCTGGGCCGATTGCCGATAGAAATGCTTCGTAAGTGTCGAAAAATGCCCAATAAAATTTCCTCTGTGATGGATAAAAGCTATATTCAAGTTTAACGAGGTTTCCGAGCAGAGGTCCCAAATCGAATACTAAAGCCTGAGATTGTTACGTGCTGCCACGCAAAGACATTGCGGGGTTACCAAGACTCCAAACTCGGCAGTCCACATTATACATGAACTGAAACCAAGTCAACCGATAGCTTCAAAAAGATCTATATCTATTTCGCCGTAAAGATACATGTACCAATGTCACTGATGGAGCGTCGGTATTTAAGCTGGTTATGCCTTGATTTGAGAGCGGTAAGTTAGTGGTTCGAATCTCAGTGTTTCCCTGTCTCCATATTGGGTTGTTTGGGAAATCTAGGGGACGTTAAACTGCATGCAACTGTTGGTGATTTGAGGAAGCTCACACCCAGTTGCTTTGGACCGACCACTGAAGAGACAATTATACAGAATTACAACTCATATGGGCTGAAATTACAAAACTAGTTCCGAGACTACCATAATATATGGAACGTTGACTGTAAGGTGTTGTTTCGTTGTAACGATTAACAATCATGGAACCGGATGTGTTTCAACCCAAACGTGAAAAAATTAGAAGAATATCGCTGCAAAATGTTTTTCTTCTTCTTTTTTCTCACCTGTTTTTTTCTTTTAACTTCAAATAATTTGGAAAATCATATCAATGGGAATTTATGATCACGCAAAATTAAGACAAACATCGCCAGCTGTTCTATGTTATTATCATGTACACCGCGCCCCTGTAATATACCATTCTTTTTAGTTAAAAATCTTGAGACCAAATAGAAATACCACTCCGGGTGGGGGGGGGGGGGGGTATTTAAGTTAAGATACAAAGCAATTAGCTTTTACCAAGATATTGTCTGACAACCTGATTCTTTGATGACACTTTTGTTTTTACTAAAAAAAAAAAATTTCTCTCTGTATTCACATCCTCCCCCACCCCCTTTTTTGAGGGGATAAATTATCATACCGAAATTAAAACTGTCTTTGGATTTTGTCCAAAGCACAGGGTTGGTAACCTTTAAAAAGTTACTAGGTTGGTATATTTATAATTATTGGAAGTCGTCGACCTTTATAATGTCTCAAGTGTACAGTCTGGCTTTAACTTTTCCTTAATGTTCGTGATACATACGCCTGTCCACCTTAACGGACCCGCGTGCCCTGCAGTCATCCCAACATTTTTTTTCTTTTAATTTACATTATCGACGGTGCTCTATTAGACCCTTTAGTTGAAAACTAAAGCATTGACCATAAGTACATGGTTGTGGTAGACTTACGACGAGTCGTAAGATATGAAAATAAGTCCTAAGCTTCCGGAACGCTCTACTGATGATCTGATATGCTTTTTTTTTTTCAACGCCGTTTCGGGCACTTTGTTGTTTTATTTCTTGGTCCGAATTCAGGTTAATATGAACCCTCATGTAAAAATATTGGCGAAATAGTTTTGTTTGAATTGGGTTTAACTATATCCATGATACTGATTAGTTTTAGCTCACAGCGCAAGATCACTAACGTTAACTATCTTTTCAGCTTCGCCTATCTGACAATCCGACTAAGTTCGTGGGTTTACACCTAGATCTAGACTAGATAGCAGTGCAAAGTAGGCGAACAGATTTTGTACAAAATATTCCCAGGCGGTGTGACACGTAAGCTTGCCAGGTGGACCAACACGAGCTTTTATGAAGTGCCAGATCTCATTTCTTTCCTTCACCTTCATAACACCTTTTTTATGTCGTGTCGGACGGTTGAGCTAAGGCTCGTAACACAGCAATCGTTCGTAAGATGGGAATAAAGGCGTTGGAATAGAGTGGTCAAATCGGGAGTTTTTACTCCCTTGTGCTAGTTGAGTGTGCGTTGTTTCACGATTTTGAATTGTCTCTATCTCCGCTTTAATTTTGTATGTATCGAACCCTCAACCTTCCGAGTAGACGCCGCGCGCTCTACCCTTGTACCACCTCGCCCCATCCCTCCTCCCCTCTCCCCTCTTCTCTCTCTCTCTCTCTTGGTGCTTCATGCAGTCCATATCTGTCTATAAAATGGTTAGGTAAAACAGCTACCTGCTCGGTTGATGAGGTTGAGAATGTAAGGACAAATTTCCAGTCAGCAAAAACGAGGAAAGCACCAACTGTGGGAGGCACCGCAACGTTCAGGTTTAAACCCAAAGCTTCTTGTCGCATGACACAGCATATGAAGAAAAGACGAATCAAAATGTCCTATTGTATATTCATGGATTTGTAAATCTAATTTACAATAACAGTTATCACCACAAATGTATTTTGGTCTTGTTTTCATTTTTCCTTTCTTTTATCTAATGTTTAATGCATCATGCACAATGCATCATGTACACTGCATTTTAGTAAAAGACGAATCACGATAAGCGTTTAAGTCATGGATTTCTATTCTATTTTCCATGTGCATCCACACACACAACCATAATAGTTTAATCTCTCCTCCTCCTCTTCTTCTTCCTTCTCCTCCTCTCCCCATACATTAACTCTAGATTTAATATATTTCGCTCTATAAGAGCACAAATAAATACATTGGTTAGTGCTTTGAACTGGTGAGCATGATGTCCGTGGTTCGAATATAAGCCAGTTCATCGGTCTCTACCTTATAACCTAGTAACCTACAGTACAGTTCTTACAAGGCTTCTATGTCTCTCTTTATCTCATCCTTTCCCCATTCCGTAGCTGCTAGTCGGTGATTTTTATTTCCATCATTTATACTAGTTTACCTTCGTATCCCGTCGTTTGCAGCCTGAATTTGTATCATATTTTCCCCCAAGTTTTTTTTATACGAGAAAGTAGCTTGTCATGCTGTCATCGTGCAAGGCTTGTTTGTTACCTGGGTCGGCTCTGATGGTGATACTAGCTCTTATAGAATACATACTGGAACAGCAGATGGATAGAGGTCAGAGTAGGAAAATCACACCCGGCGGCCGGACAAAGTCTCACCTTCCCTGGACCCACCCTACACAGATGTCAGAAACTGTCCATCTGTAGGACATAAAACTAACCAAATATTGGTTTAGTGTGGGGAGGGAGTGGGCCCGAGTTGGCTTTACCTGTAGAGCACTGGACTTGTATTTGAGATGTCCCTTGTACCATTTCTTGAAAGAAAATGTATTTGCCAGATTTCATACTCCCATTGACTCGACCTGTGTCAGTGCAATGTGCTTTCCCACAGACATTTTTTATCTTTATAGATGTATAAGCTTATCTGTTTGAGGCTACTGGTTAGCTAGGTGTCAGTATAATGTTCCTGGTTGAAATATAAGTCCTCATATATCCGCTCTGCCTCTGCGTCACAGAACGTAAAATCATCAAACGTGAGTCATGCGACAAGTCTGCGATATATAGCCTTACTGCTAATGATGATGTTGGACATTCAGAAACCAATCAACCAAGCAACCCTCGACATGAGCTATCTCGTGGATGTAAAAACCACCAGTTAGCTTTATTTACTTAAAGCACTATGATTCCTTGCAGAACAAAACCCTACCATTGTACCAATGATTGTTTATTTCCCCTCCCCCCACAGTGAGCAAGCACAGCTCCAGGAACTGGACGAGACCGGCCGCCTGACCGTGACTGCCCACAGCCTTGCCGCACACTTCTCCACTCTGGAACCCTCGGCGTTGGACAGGGCCGCCTCCAAGCTCGACTCAGACTGCAGGCTCTGGCTCTCCAGGCTCTTCAGGTCAGTGCATAGCATCTTGGTCTGTCTTATTGAGCTTTACTCTTAGCCTTACATTGCATAAATTAATTTGCCTAAAAATGTGTTTAGTATAATTATATAATTATATATAACTATGTATAAGCATCAAATACTTATACTAATTTAAAGTTTGCTTTTCCATTTGTGAACATGGTCGTTTAGTAGCAACATGCATACAAATATTAATTGAAATACTTCGTGTTCTCAATTTCTATGTTGCCGAATGGTTGCAATTCAACATGCCTCGTAAAGTTAAGCTGCCTATTTTGACGTTTGTTGAATTTTCAAAATGGCAGTCAAATGCCTTTTCTGACCAACCTCGAAGTATATAATCGAGTATTTCTAAAGAATTTAGTTAAAAACGGACAAAAAAAGAAATTTCTCAAAATACATATGTATAGACAGAATATATCAAATTAGTAAGTTTAAGTGTAAACTAGATAAGAGCAGGTGTTAACGTAACTGATATCGCTGGCCATAGATCAAGCAATTAAAACTACTGACATCATTGCCCAATGTCAAGATGTAAAAATTACCATCACTGACCATATAAAATTATCAAGATGTGAAACCACATAAACTGACATCTCTGATTATGTATGAAGATTTCAAAATTACTGACATCAGGAATCATGTATCAAGATATTAACTGTTACTAAATGCTGTCTCTATCTATAATATAAAGAGAGATTGAGAATTGCACCTAACTGGGCATTGACCCATTCAAGCGAAATAAAACAGGAATGGGTGAATGGAAAAAGAAGAGAAAAAGAAGCATTGTTGATAAGCCTTGATGTGTTCTCATTCAACAATTCAAATGCAGAAATGAAACATATTACTTATTAGCAGAGCCTCCATAAAGGATGCCCAATACAGTTAAATATAAAAAGTTTGTTCTTTCCATTCTGTCGAATTAATTTTACTTTGAAAGATTTGCAAGAAAAAAAAGCTTTATTGAGCATTAATATAGAGTGAAAACTCAAATAAACTAGTATAATTTTTGTTGTTATTTATAGATAAATATAAGCATTGAGATATTTTAAATTTTGTAAATTTAATGTAGAATAGGATATACCTTTTACCATAAGTGACACAGTTTTGTTTCATCTCATAAGTCCTTATTAACCTGAACAAAAAAGCAATGAAGTATGAATTTAGTTGCATTCCATGTTTATTAATTTTTCTTTCTTTCCCAGTTAAGAATTTTACTTAAAATCTACCTCTCTTTTTTAAACTCGTAGATTCAAAGACTCAGAACAGGTCCTTATAAGTCTGGAAAAGTGTGTGATCAAAAATGAATCTAGTTGCATTCCATGTTATTTACTTATAATTCCTACCCCCAAATTATCTTGAAAATCTTTTTCTTTTTTTTTTTTAACATTCAGATTCAAAGACTCAGTGCCGGTGTACCATGACAAGCGCTACGAAGGTCTGGCGAAGATTGCCCAGCTCGCCCTCTACACGAGGTACCCCAAGTACGCCACGGAGGGGTTCGAGGCCCTCTACTCCCGCCCTCCGGTGATCTACGTCAGCACTGCGGCACCACCAGGTCTCGGCCAGTATCTGTGTCAGCAGGTCAGGCGTTGCTTTCTTCTAGATTTTTTTTTTAAAACTCTACCTGTGTCAACAGTTTCAGGATTGCTGTACAATTAGACCGCTTATGCTCAGTGCTATTTTGGTTTTAGAGGCAGGACAACTGATCATACCAAATACTTTAGAAGATATGTGGTTAAATATTTGTTATGCTCTGGTCATGACTGTCCATCTTTGATTATTATCCATCCTTGGGTTTTTTTTTTTCTTCCTGAAAAGTAGTATTTTAGCAGTATAGAGGTGGAATTGAAAAAAAAAAAAAAAAGTTAGCATGGCAAGTTTTGCACTACCTATTGTGTATAAAACATGATTATATGTTAAATATGGGTTAGAATTTTGCTTTTCTTTACTTCTTTTCTTTTCTTCTTAAATTTCAGCTTGGTCTCCCAAGGTCCTGCTGTTGCCTGGTGCCATGCAATACAATGTTTGGAGCAAGCAGCAAAATGGTATGTGGAAGAGTATCGATAGGGAATTTGCTATAAGCTTTATTTAAACTCTTTACCTCTCAATGTGGTTATCGATTTTAGCAGATTAAATAATTGATTCAAAACTTTGTTTAATCGGGTTCATTATACATTAATTAAACTTCTAGTTTAATGATCTAACTTGCTAAAGACATGACAAAATATTTTCCAAATTTAAATACAGCATGGAGGAATATAAAAAGAGATGCTACTTTTTATAGAAAGTACTGTCACTGGATTAAATGGATGTTCCCATTTTTATTCTATTAAATCATTAAAAAAATGAAACCATCATAATTATTACATCTTGAATTGAATAAATGAGAAGATATTGGGATCTCAGGAAGTTCAGGTTTGTTTGTTTAAAAAAAAAATAAAAAAGACGTGAAAAGTGAAAGCCGTTTTTGTCTGTGTTGCAGGATGTTGCTCTGCTTGAGAAGTTGATTGAGGACGACATCGCCTCGGCTAAGACACCAGTTCTTCTCGTTGCTTATGCTGGTAAGTAGATTGTCTTATACCAAATTGCTTTTGTCTTTATTTCATGATACTGCAAATTGCAATCTTTTGAAGTGATCATTTTGGGTTTAATGATTTTTTGGGTTGGTAGAATTTCATGTAATCTTTGTCAACCAGATCTGGGAGAAAGATACACGGCTATAATTTTTTTGTTGCATGTACTAAGGTGTATTTTAATCAATTAGATCATATGTAGATCGAAAATAAAACAATAAATCTTAAAAAAAAACTTAAATAGTACAATTTTCAAAACGTGATTGTCAATTTGTAAAAGTATCAGTTTAAATGTATAGATTATAAGATTAAGTTGAAGACAAGTTTCATGATGAGATATAAACAAATGAATACTTCTTATGTTATATTCCTAATATATGAAGCTTACTTTATATGTTGTGTGAGTATGAAATATAAAAAAAAACCAAACAACTAAATTACCAAGTATCACCTTCAACTATAAACACAAATATGATTGTTTTGTCGGTGTTTACTTTATAGAAAAGTTGCATTCTGTTCTTCAGGAACACCAATTGTTGGACATGTGGACAACCTGAGCAGATTGCAAGAAATATCAAAAGCAAATAACATATGGCTTCATGTTGAGGGGTATGTGGGGAAATTTCTGTGCATAGACTGTCAACACTATCCTAGTCAACACTATCCTTTTTTCTGTTACATATAGTGTGTTTTAGGAAGCATAAAATGCACTTTCAGAAGTTGGAAAATTATAAATTTACAGTCCCTAGAGCCTGAGATAATTATTTTTATGTGGAAATGTAAATTGTATTATAGAGTAATTTTTTTTATGCCTATAGGGCTCTAACTTATATGTGTGACTTGTGCCTGATTCACAATGGTTGCCTTACATATAGGGGTTTATTTTACTTTGTTTCTGTCTCTCTTCATGGTGCTTATGTTTTGCATCAGAAATAACATCTCCCTTTTGTTTACTAACTTTCCCCCTTCCCTAGCAACAACCTGGCCACTCTGACGATGTTCTCAGTGCCGACATCGGTGGAATCTGCTCTGTCTGGAGACAGCATCACCCTGGATCTATCCAGGTGGCTCGGTGTGCCATCTTTGCCATACATTGTATCCTTTTTTAAAGAGCAATTCCTATTTCAGAAAGTTGGCAATTCGTTCTATGTTTTTATGACTGTCTATGTGCTTTGCCGACAGACTTTCTTCAAGGACAGTGAAAAGTAGAATAGGAGAGAAGGAAGATAATGCTTAACTATTTTTTTTAATCTTTCAATTTTTTCTCTTTTAAAAAAATAATTTTTTTTTTCTAGCAAGTTGACTAAACTGTTTGACTGTGTGCTTTGCTTTGCTTTGCTTAGACCTGTTTGAAGGACAGTGAACAGTGAAATAAGAAAAATGAAAATAATGTTAGATATTACGATTGGCCATTTTTTTTATCACTAAACTTTTCAGTTTCAAGCAAATTAAGAAGTTACTCCAAGCATAATTATCTTACATTAACTACATGCTTGGCTCATATTTTATTCAAGGACAGTGAAAAGCAAAAATACGAGAGGAGGAGATTAATTTGACAGAAACAGACATCTCCTCAGTGCACAAGGAAAATATTAAATGTGATATATCTTTCATATCACTTTTCTTTTCTTCAAACTGCCACTGGTTGGGTTGTTGTAAATAAAATGTGAGAGGCTAAGACAGGAGTTCAAGTCTCCCTGTACTGTCTATGTGTGGCAGCATGTAAAATTTTCATATGTTAATCTTGGGGCCTGTCAACAAAAAAGTCTATAATTATAGTGTTAACGCTGGTGATCAACAACATACGAAGTCTCTTATTTTTTTTTCAAACTTTTTCGTATACCACAAACTGCTGCACAATCTATATTTCCTTGACCAAGCGCTTCTCCCAGACCCTGTTCAAGGACAGCGAGCAGGCGCTGACAGAGGCTGCCGGACTGACCACAGTGGACGCTCGCCTTCAGCTCAAGTGTCTGCCACTGTGGATGTGCCTGCAGAGCCTGGGCCACGAGGGCATGGTGACCCGCGTCAAGGCCTCCTCAGACCTGGTGGGTGGCATCTACTGGGGGCTTGTAGTAGTAGAAGTAGTAATTATAGTAATAGTAATAATAACAATAATAATAATAATGATAATAATAATAATAATAATAATAATAATAATAATAATAAAAATAATAATAATAAATAATAATAATAATAATAATGATAGCTATAGCAATAATAATAATAATAATAATGATAGCTATAGCAATAATAATAAAAATAATAATGTTTTTTTGTATGGCATACATTTAAAAGATATAGAACAGAAATAATGGGCCCAATTTTTGTGTGTGTTTACAAATAAAAGAAAATAGTGTGTGGTATAATTTTGTCGATCTGAATATTCAGAACAAAGCAGAAGGCATCTTGCCCTTACATTAGTATGTAGGCTCCCCTTTAAGCACCCGTATAGTTAAATGTATTTCCAAGATATATAGTTATAGTTATATAAAAAGTATACATATGTACCATGAAATGAATATGAAAAGAATGGTCACTTTATTAGGATCAGCAAATATCTTCCTCTGATTCAGTAATAGTATGCTTTTGCTATACCTTTCGGGGCAAGTAGTTTATTATTTGAAAATACTGTTTTTCTTAGGTAATAATAATAATAATAAATAATAATAATAATAATAATAATAATAATAATAATAATAATAATAATAATAATATTAACAACATTAACAATAAGATGTTTTTGTATGGCACACATTTAAAAGAAATAGTGGGCCCAATTTTGTGTAAGTGTTCACAAATAAAAGAAATTAGTGTGTGGTATAATTTTAAGATCTGAGCAAAGCATAATTTATCTTGCCTTTGCAACCAGTATGTAGGCTCCCCTTTAAGCACCCGTAAGTTAAACGTATTGTCCATATATAAATAGTTATAAAAAAGTATACATATCATCATCATCATCATCATCATCGGTATTTTGATTAACGTGCAGGTACTGGGGCAACATCCACATATGTACCATGAAATGAATATGAAAAGAATGGACAGTTCTTTGTATTGTAAAGAAACTAATTTTCTCTTTCAGGCAAAGATATTATTCGAGCAACTTGACAAGTTATCGACCATCAAGCAGATAGTGAGTATTTGTCTCTTGTTTTGTGTCTGGGTGTTCACAGAATCAGTAAAGCTGGAGTCCTATTCAAAATGATGTTATCAAAACTCAATAAGTCAATAGTTTCAAAATTAAATCTTTGTTGCTTTTCTATGAAGTTTATGCCTCTCAGGAATTATTAATAAGACAATTGGATGATAAATAAAAGAATTTTGCACCTTTTTATTTCCTTCAATGTATGTGCAATACAATTCATAGAAAAATGTGCTTTTAAATCTCATTTTTTGGGTAATACTTTTTTAACATGAGGAGGCTTTTTTTTTTAAATTCACAGAGTCGAGAGAAAAAGAAACCTGAGAGAGAACCCCGAAATGTCAAGGATCTTATTTCAAAAGCCATCAGTGCTCTGGTAAGTTATGTTTCCTTGTTTAGTAAACAATGTGAATGTGAATTTAGTGGGTAACTTCATTCTCTTTACTTGGCACCGGTTTTTTCACAAAGAAAGAAGCATTTAGTATTACTGCCCTTTAAGAAATATGGGTAGGCTGGGTTTGTTTTGTAAATTGCCCTAGTATTGTAAATCATGTAATTACATTTTTACTATGGATTGTTTGGGGTGGGATATATGTTGTGCCGTTATTATATTAAGAGAGTCGCAATCAAGTCAAGTGACATTTAGCTTTGAATGAAAAATGTTTCTTATGCAAACTTGGATAAAAAATAACTGAAAAATTGGTTTTAAATTATCCTTGTTATTTAAATGAACAAAAAGTATTGAATCTGATTGTAATTTTTCCTTTACTCCATTTCTGATAACTGAAAAAATGGGTTTCTAAATTATCCTTGTTATTTAAATGAACAAAAAGTATTGAATCTGATTGTAATTTTTCCTATACTCCATTTCTGATAACTGAAAAATGGATTTCTAAATTATCCTTGTTATTTAAATGAACAAAAAGTATTGAATCTGATTGTAATTTTTCCTATACTCCATTTCTGTGCAGCTGGTGTTCGAGATTGTGACGCCAACCGTCGTGTTCAAATATGCTGAGGATTCCACAGCCCCTGGCGCAGTTGTGGCCCCTTACTCCTCAATCAGGGTGGAGGATTCCAATCAGGAGAAGGACGCTGTCTACTTTGATGCCCTCAACACATGGGTACGTTTTTTTCCCCTTCTCAATTCACTAAAAGCAATTGTTTAAAAATCTGCAAATAGAATTTCATTACTAGTTAGTTACTGTAAGATATGGATTTATTACTTTATGAGAAAGAACAATGTGGTTCCCTTTTCTTTTGTCCCATTGAAAAGAGGACATGGATATTGTAATCAGAAAAAAAGAAAAGAAAACAAAAAATGGGATTGAACTTTGAAATAAGTAGCAAATAATAAAAATTACTATTATTTCATTTGGTAAAAGACAACTCCCGAAGATTGCTTGCTCACCATTCTTTTAATTTTTTTAAAACTAGTGTGCGTATATTTCTTTATTTTAATGTTTATGTTTTCGTCTCTTTATACCTCAGTTGGCTGAGGCACTTCAGGCCTCCAACCCGAGAGTCCCCATTGATTTAGTGGAAGTGGACAAAGAGGGAGTCTGCATCCGATACTCTCCTCTGGAGACTGCTCAAAGTAAGCACTTCATTCGTTGATACTCTCTGTATAACTTTGCGGGTCTATGGGATTTAAACAAAATTATTATAAACTGTCCTTTATGATCATCTCTATAATAGTTGCTGAGGTGGAACCTGAAGAAAGGGAGAAATCACATCAAATCCCTGAACAATGTTATTAATTTATATGTATGTAAATTGTTTAAACTTTTCCACTCGCATATGTATCGCTGTTGTTGAATTGAATCAAATGTATATGTACGATCAAAGCAAATTTCCCTTTGCGATAATATAGGCTTTTCTTATCTTAAAAACAAGTTCTCAATAGTTTTTTTTTTCTCTGCTAGAAGGCAAAATTGGTGTCTCATATGAAATGTACCTTTAAAAGATATGACCTCTCCTATTAAATATATTACTCTTACAAATGTAAGCCTGTGTTCATAAAAACCAACTACATGTATTTCAATGATTGGTAATTGATTTTTTTAATATAACAACCTTGTGGAAAAATGCATGACCAAAGTATTAGTAGCTACAGTGTTGTGTATTTTTCCAAATGTTCTATTGTTTAACTTTTAAAATTAATTGGTAACATTTGCTAATATTAATGCATTCTGAATATTTTTGAATAAATACTGATTCATGTTTTTTAAAAATATTATTACACAACCTCCTAATTTTCTTATCAAAATTTGAACAATAATTTAAGTGGCTTGTAAATTCTTAAACATGTGGTACAGCGGTGTATCTCAGTTCAGATTTATGTGTTTTTACTATAGCAAGCAAACTTTTTGGTGAGAGCAATTGTTAGTTTCATTGTAGAAGGTTCAAAATATTTACATCTTTTTTCTTCTATGTGCATATGTAATGTTTTTTTTTTCTTGTTTCTTTCCACTATTAAATCCTTTTTTATATTTAGTTTAATTTTTCTCTTTTTCAGTTAGGGGCACGACTAGAGAGGATGTTGAACAATTTGTTGAATCTTTACAATCAAACCTTGTGAGTATGATTTTGTCAAATTTTATTGTGTCATCTAGTTCATCGGTACAATTTTCGTCATTAAAAAGTGAAAAGTAATATGAATAGCCATCTCACATTACAAAATGTAGTTGCAGTCCAGACATGATACAAGATTTATATGAAGAAAGCATTTTAAGGTGGGTATAAGATTTGATTTTGATTGGTGAAATGACTCTTTCAAAGTAAGATTGACATTTTTTGTTACATTCCATGTGGCAATATCAGCATTGACATGTACCTTATCAGGTCTGGGAAGCAACTCAACTAATATTTTTAAAGATTGTTACACATACAGATGTTTTCCACTTCACCTGCTTCCTCTGTCAATAATTGAGATGTATCTCCACAGAGTGTTCTGAATGCTACCACAGTGCAGAGGAAAAAGTTCCGCACCATCGTGACATCTCACACCAACCTCCGCCTCATAGACCTGGACTCCTGGGCTGGGCTGGGTGCCGTCAGGTGAGATAAGTAACATGTTAAAGTCTTGAAGCCTGTCCGCAATAAAGCCTATTTAGTGCTCACGTTGGACATTTGATAAAAAAACAAGCTGATTAACAGTCTCGCATAAGGGTACCAGTTTGGTGCCTATTTACCAAACTCAAATATGATGGACTGAAAAGTTTGTTTCATGCCTTTAACAAAATTTTTTATTCACTTTTTTGATTGGCCTTGTTGTGAGAAGTGCACAAGCATGGAATACTGTTGGAATTTTTTTTGCTTTTAGATATCCTGGATTCAGAGTCATATTATTGTAACTTTAAAGATTTGAAGAGGGCATTTATAATATTTTGCCTTTAGACCTGCATAAAGCTAAACATTTTTTTTTCACAGTTAGTGAGTCTGTAAAGGTGAAACTAAAAAAATCATTTCTAAAAATGGTTAACAGATATTCAAAAAGCCTTTAAAACAACACAAACTAAAATTTAAGAATCAATTAACACAAAGGAAAGTAAAACTACCGACTTTTTTCCCTTTTTCTAGACTTTTACACATATCTCAATTTTATCTTATGGAACTTTAGAAATCCAGTAAAAAAATCTTAATATCGAAAAGGAGTAGCAAACATCATATTATACAAACATTAATTTATTTGAGAGCCATCTATTTTTTAATTCCAGCTACATCCCAGAGGTCCACTGTGGTAAAGAGGGAGATCTCACAGACAAGGAAAAGATTGAGATCAACAACCTCAACGCAGAACTGGTGCATAAACTCAAGGCCCAAGACACAGCGTTTTCAACTGGTTAGTACTAGGTTCAGATCAAGCTTATCCTGTATTTGTGAATCAGAGTACTCTAGGGTCCTTCATCTCTTTTTATATCTGCTCACCCTCGATCGGACCCTAATTCTTGGTTCCCCTACCTCTAAGTCAAAGATTATGTGGCTAAATTAACTTTACCTTGATTGTAATTTCATATTCATTTGCACTGGCAGTCGTGTGGAAAGAAAATTTATTGTTGTTGTTATTATGGAATATATAAGACTCTCCTTCATGGCAATCATGCTGAAAGAACATCAACTGTCAAGCTTAAGAAATACATGAAGACCTAATCTCATGATCAATTATAATTTGTGTTATGCTTTGGTTTCCATATCAGTTGTGCTGAAAAAACATCAAAAGTTATGGAAATGAAACACTTCAAGACTCTACCTCATTGTAATCATCTATAAAAGATTTAGTTTTTGCCTTGTTCTTGCAATGGCAGGCCAATCTCAGGATGGAATTGTTTGCGTGCGTTTCGGCCTCGTCACGTCTGATACAGATGTGGAGGAGCTTGTCTCCCTTGTCTATGGTACTGGAAAAGAAGTGGAGGAAAGCTCCAAGGTGGGTTACTTTTCTTTTAATATTTTTTGTCAGATACTTGAAGAGGGCGTTGTAAGAGGGCCAATAATTATGGAAGTGGTTTATTTGCCCTTGTTTTTAAGTTATCGGTGCTTGTACCAAACATTGTCCATTAATACATTTTTCCATCAGTGTGAATTACATTTGCAATATTACTGTTATAGTGGTTTTCTATTGTTTTGTTAACTCTTTGGAGATGAAAGTTTTGATCCACCGACACAACCCCTGGACGCATGATTTTTCACAATTAAAAAAAAGAAACCACCACACCTTCATTTTTCAATATTTTTTTCATTCTGTTATTTATTTAATTTTTTTCATTTATTTAATTGTTTGGCTTCCCGAATATAACAAGGATTTCGCAATCCCTTGTTTCTTTGACTTTAGTTTTGTTTTGGAAAATCTAACAAATTATATTGAAGTTTACATAGGAGTGAATAAATGACACTAAAACCTATACCTATATCCAATGCGGATACATCTAGACCAGCTGATGGGCTGTCAGAGTTCCTAGATCTAGACTCAGCACTTTCATCATCACTCTCCTCACCACTGTCAGGGATGACTTTAGAAGCAGTTTCCCTTAGGTTACTTATAGCATGTAAAATAAAATAAAATCATAAACTCTACTGATCATAACCAACCAGAGTGTCCTGAGACGTTCTTTATGTTACCTGCCCAGAGCCATCCTTTATGTTACCGGATGTATACGCCCAGTGTGTCTGAAGTAAATAAAGAACATATAACTATACACCTAGAGTGCAAATAATGATTTAGGCATAGCATAGTGAAAAAAGTATAAAGATTTTTTATTATTGTTTTTTGAAAGATGAAGTATGTGATTTATTCCAGTTCTTGGAAACCATGTCTGAAGTCATCAGAAAAGGCATTGAGGAAGCCAATAAGGAGCTGGAGAAGGAAAATACAGAAAAACTTATGCATGAGGTAAGCATGGTCTTTAATTAAAAAAACAAGAAAAAAAAAACACCTAAGAATTTTTCATTGAAGAAATAAAACAGCACACGGCAGTTCTGAATGTCTATACAAACTTTTAACTCTTTATTAATTCAAACCCCATCTCCAAATCTGTGTTTCAGCATGTAAAATTGTCAGATGTTAGTCTGAGAACCTGTCATCAATAAAGCCTTACTGCTGACGTTGAACCTTTAGAAACAAATTCACTCACTCATAAGCAGTTAAATGAAACAAACAATATGTCATGACAGGAGAAGTTATTGATCAACTTTTTGTGAACGAAAGTGCAATAAACATACGATTGCGAAGTATACTGGTGCCTTTTTCATTCTTTTTATCCTGCTTCTTTTGCCCTCCAGGGTGTTTTGCGCCAGGTCCCTGTGGTGAGTTCCCTCTTGAACTGGTTCTCCCCCAGCAAGGAGCAGGTGAAGGGACGCACCTTCAACCTCACCTCAGGTGTGTATGGGCTTGCATCTTAGTACAAAACCAGAAAATTGCCCTCGTCTGAGAGCTTTATTATCAAATTGTAATTTATGTCTGATTGCGCCCTAATGCCTTAAGGAAAAAAACGATCAAGGAGATTTTCAGCACATTTCAATGTGGCATTATTTCATAGAAATGTTCTAGTAACACATTTAATAATGCGATGAAGTTTTATACCCTCGCATCACCCTTTTACGGAACTCATGAATTTAATTTAAGTTGTAAATATATTGTCATACACTTGTGAATAGTAGGCTGAAAAAAAAAGAAAGTAGAGGAAGACATGTGGCATGTGTTAAAGAAAGATTAAGATCCCTCACACAAAACACCTACATTGTAATTCAAAAAGGGGATACATGTGACGTCTAACCTTGCTGAAATGATATGGGCATAATTTTCCTGAAGCAGTAAATCCTTCTTTGAGTCTTATTTTGTGGAATGAAAAGAGTTTTCAGGAGAAATTCTTTTTGTTGTAGCAATGCATCATTTTTCTCTTCCACATAGGCAAGATCATTCCAACGGTGGACACCTACAAGTACCACATGCAACTGCACGAAGAAAACAACAGTCAGACGTCGTCAGAACCCAAGATGAACGGCAACCTGCCCGCTGACTCAACGTCTGCTGGCGAAGTGAAGGCCAAGCTGGCAAGCCAGTCCTCGGAGAGCTCCTCACCCCAGGCAACGTCTGCGGATCTGCCTGATGTGGTCGCCAAGAGCCAGTAGGTACGCTTTGCAGTGTTGGCAGGTTCGGGATTACACTTTGCATGGGCTGCATTGGTTGTCAAGAGAAATTTATTTAACTCAACAGAGGGTCGCATTGTGTACATGTAAGCGGTGAAATAGACATTTTATTTAAAAGACAAAAAGCTGAAGTTTTCAAATCTGCAAAAATGTTTATTCTATCTTTATTGGTTCAAAAGAAATGAATTTTGGAAAAAACCTTAAAAATAGTGCGATTTTGTGAACATTGTGTGCAAAATACTGTGACTCTGTTGAGTTGGCACATTTCATCTTTACCTTGCTAGTTTGTCTTCTGTCTTCACTACTACAGTGAAATTTGCTTAGGATAAACTGTGGCTTTATATAAACCATTTCAAAGGTACCGGTTCCCTTTTTTTCATTTTGCAGCCACTGTTATATACAAACTTTAGATGAAAAAAAACACTTTTCGGCTGTCCACAAGATGTTTGCTCTTTCTACTAGAGAAGGATTCAACCCATCTGCTATTGACCCTCTGCATCACCCAGCAGGATAGCTGAGGTTCTTGATTCATGACAAAGTAAAGTGCGGCGACGAAAGTAATGCTGTTTGCCTTGTACAATTAGGACCCCAACTCTTGCTTCCCCGACAATCTGTGAAGGGCATGGGGCCAACCTTACTTTTACTTTGTTCAGCAGAACCAAGCAGGCGTAATGCTTACTTTGTGCTTTTACGGACATTTAGAATAGGCTTACAAGCTATCTCACAAATGCTGTTTGCCTGGCGCTATTACGATCCAAACACCCTGTCAAAGAGCATGGGACCAACTTAACTTACTTTACTTTATAATATTGCTGATCATTTTGTTCTACCGTTAGTTCTCAATTTTCACTATGTATGAGGGCTTCTATCAATCACATTTCAAGTACGATTGCGTTTTCTCCTAGTGCTAACTCCTGAACCCAATTTCTCGTTTCTAATTCCAGGTGTGCTGAGGAGTCGGAGGTGGCAGCCAGCTAGGACTCTCACTAGTCTTCTGTCATCGCTTGGCTCAGCAACTGACAATAGTATTACACAGGGAACATGGACTTGGGACACAGGACGAAGGGGAATCAAATCTGAATGGGACCTAGCAAGATGGCCTGCTTGAGATTTTCAGAGTGAGACAAAGACTCTAGTCTAGCATAGTAGATTTGCAGAGCTGCTTTATTTCTTTCAGAATGGGTCTTTTTAATCAATTTTAGTAATGTTAAATGAGCTTATACGAATAAAGTATATATTTATTTAGACCTATATAATATATTCAAACAATACAATAAATTGTAAATTTTGAAACATGCATGATATTCCCTCCCTTAAGCTTCCTACCACTTACCATATATGAAGACATTAACGACCAAAGGACACACCTCCTTTTTTTTATATAGACAAAAAATTCTATTGAATCTCAAAACAACTAAACTGCGAAAATATATTATAAAAATCTTATACCGGAACAAAGCGTTTTCTAATAATTTTTAAAAATCACCTTACGCTTAAATGATAAAAATTACAGCTGAAACGGATGAGAACAATCCTTTCTCTCTAGTTTTAACAATTTTCTAATGAAATCCCAATTATTTCCCTTGTTTGCCAAGAGTCTTTTAATTTATAAGTCCCATCTACTGTTGTGCTGTGTTATTTTGTAATAAAAAAATAGAACTTAAGATTTGTATTTATTCTTTTTTGCAAAAAAAATATTTAACTTGATGGTTTGAATTTTGGATAGAGATACATGTATTGTGATAAGTGATTTTCAGATTAAAATCAGAAATATTTGTCTGTGGGAGTGCAACAATGAGTATATGATATGCATCAGTATACAACTTGACAATGTATTTAAGCGTAACCCTTTACACTGTAAATAACTGAGAGATTCACATTCCTACTTTGCTGGTTTTAATCTTATGCTTCTCTGCACTATTCGCCAATGCGTCATTTTCAAAAGGAAATTTATGCTTATTCCTTTTTCTTTATTGCTTTTCCGTTTTTAAGTAGCACATACTATTAAATTATATCAAAAGTACAAGAGGGCAGAATGATGGGAACAAAATAAAGAATGTTTTTGATAAAGAGTAGAACCTTTAACTCAAAGAAGGGTTTGTGTGTGTGTTATAAGGGTGAATTAGTTCTGAGGTTACATTGATATTGTCAGATAAATTATGTTGTTGAAATTTTGTCCGCACCTTCTTTTTTCCTGTCACAAATCTATGCATAATGTTTTGGATAGTTTGTTTTTGTCACATTTATATCAAGCAAACTTAAAAAAACTTGCCATTGTTTCCTAGTGCGGTTATTTCCCTTGATGCTATGCCTCATCTAGTTGTCCTTTAAACTCACGACTTTGTGTGTCTGAACTACAAACATCATGTACATGTATTGATCTTTTCCTCAACATTTATTTTGAAAGCTGTGGGTTCCCTTAATCAATGACTTTTTTTTTTTGAAGGAATGAAACTAGAAGTGGGATGTGATTTGTCAAGCCTGTTTTAAGTACCTGATATACTCAAGGACAATACAAAGTGTTCTACAAGAAACTGGGGTGAAATTGACTGCAAGTTAATCGGATGTATTGTAACAGAAAATGTCTGAATTTTTTTTTTTAATCCAACATTACAAGCAAACATCATACAGAAGACCATATTTCTAAATATTTATTGTCACTCTCAACATATTGTAGATATTCCTTAAATTTAAAATAAAATCAAGGAAAGAAAAAAAAAAAAGAAAACAGCTAATTTGAACCACATAATAGTTTATATTTTCAAATCTGCTAGCTAGGTGCAATATTTGATATATACATGTAATTGTTTTTCGTTCTTCTTTTTCCTCTCAACATAATCATATTAAGAAAAAGAAAGAAAAGGAAAAATGTCCGTAAATTTTATCACCATAGAGAGGAGGTTATGGAAAACGCTTTTGCATGTTCCCTTTCATACGTTTTCCGCTTATAATGGGGAAACAACATAAGTTTTCATTTGAAATAAAATGGATTAAAAAATCCTCACAAGAGTCAAATTGCCTTTTGCTGTTGCTTCAACAGACATTGCCAAAACATTACACATTGCTGATGAAAGGCCTTGGGAGTTATCTACTTATTGCCTTTTTTTAAATATAATTTGTGCCTGGTTTCTATTTCTGTGAGTGTGGAAAGTATTATTTTATTCATATTGAAAGCCATTTCTTTTGTTGCCTTACTCTTCTTTTTATTAACGAATCCACTTTTTATCAAGTGATTTTGTCTATCTGATATTTATCTTTCTGTAACGACCTGCTGTGATACGCATTAGAGTCTAATGGTTTGCAATAGTAGGAATTTATTATGTGTTTATAATTTTAAATCTGCTCATATTCTCTGGTTTTATACTTACTTCTTTTTGTACAGTTGGGATGCTTTTTAAAAAAGTATATATAATCATTATTACTTCTATTATTATTGTAAAATGTTTTTGCAAATAAATGCTATCTTTTCCATTTTAAAAATCAAATTATTCTAGCTATTGTGTAAACTGGTTAGGGTCAAATGTCTTTGTGTTTTAGAGTGACATTGAAAAGTAAAGTTAGTCCCATGCTCTTTGACAGAGGTTGTACAGGACAAATGTCATTTGTGAGGTAGCTTGATATTAATTTCCTTGCTGCACTTTACTTTAGTCCTCACTCAAGAGTCTCAGCAGTTGTGCTACACAAGGGATCATGAAAAAAAATTGTCCACGCATGGGGATCGAACCCTGAACCTGCAATTCACAAAAGTGGCCAAAAGGCACCCAATACATATAAAATTAAATTAAAATACTCGGATTCTCTCGACAAATACACAACTGTGGTTCATACTGTTTATTGTGAAGAAAACAAAAATTTGCTCTCTGCAAATAGACTACATATATTCTTGAATTTTACTGAAGCAATCTCTTACATCTACTGCCTTGCTTTAAAACTCAATCTCATACACAAACCAAATTTTTTGTTTACCAAAAATGTTTGGCATATTCATTTACTAATCGACGGTCGGTGTAGATACTACAATGTTCATAGACCACTATTTATAGGACTACAATGTTCATAGACCACTATTTATAGTTTGTTCTTTCACAAACTTATCAGCAATCATCATAACAAAAGATATAACTCTTTAATTTGAGATCATCCATTTTTGTTTCAGACATGCAACATACAAAGTATACACTCTATTTCATTATCCTACATGCCATCTTTGATAATGTTTTGTTCATTGGAAAATGGGTGCTCTTTCTCAAACCATTCATTTCAGCATTAAACTTTGCTTGCTGGCATAAAGTGGTCATCAAATGATGAACTGCTAAATCAATATTGATATATTTATTATTATGAAATGGTCAGCTGACAAATCTCTTAATATTGCCTGTCTTAACCTTGGGAAACAATCAGTCTATTATTTTATCCCTCAACAAAAGAGGAATTGGGTGATACTCCATAAACTGAAAACAAGTGGTGTGTGCATTGAAGAATCAATTTGAGTATGTGTGAACGTGAGTGAGAAAAGTGAGAGTGAAAATGAGTGCTGACTTCTGAATGATGCATTGATGATAATCATAAATATATTTTGTTACTTTCTTGCAAGAAGGTCTTACACTTGTGAATGTAGTGGATTTTTCTTTTTTTTTGAAGGCAACTTATAATTTTAAGCTGTAAAAAAAAAATGTTCATTTTCTGATTGTGTGAAACGACAAACTGGGATGATCAGGCGATTGGTATATTTTAGAGAACCCATTATATTTTCATATTTCCCAAACTTTTCTTTTTCTTTGAGCTAGAGTTATTTGAAACAAGGAGCAATATTGTTGAAACTTGGGAAAATATGTAAGATTATAAGGTTGTTTTTTTTTCGTTTGGCATTTGTTCAGTTTCCAAGGTTTGTCATTTTACAGTGGGGGCTCTCATCTTAATTTTTTTAGGCGAGACTTGTTTAAACAAAATAAAATTTTCAAAAATATGCATAACATATGTGTTGGCTTCACTTTTGTTCCAATACTGCTTTGAAATGTAAGCATTAATCTTAGGGCATGGATACATGGGCTTAATCTTAAGTTTAATATAAAAAAAATTGTTTTCACTAAATATTAATTCTGTTGTCAAAGTTGAATTATCTTACCAGAAGACTACACGGACTAAACGACAGAAAATATAAAATTTGCTACATGGGCATTGTGTAGTTCAAAATCATTGGTGTTGGTTTTTTAAATACTTTCAACGGTCACAACTTTTCATATACAATGCCCAGTGGCCCTTAAGTTTCTCGTGACACACATCCCACTGGGACCCAGGTGTTTGCAGGCAACTTAGTTACAGCAAATGTGGAAGAGTAAAATCGTCCAAGAGCATCACCCATTTTTCAGCTTATAAGGTGATCAGGACACTATACTCTATTGTAATTTTGCTTTCCTGCCTTCTAAAATGATAACGGGTAAAGACACACACAGTATATTAATTTTACTTGGACAATTTAATAACTTTGTCTTGATGCTTCTGGTTTTGATATTGAGAAATGTCAGTTTTACCAGTGTTTGACAATTTATCTCCATAGTCAATAAATAAATTGTTTTACAAGCTCTAGAATCCCCATATTTACGCTCTCTTTGAGATGTGGTGGGAATACAAGCGCTTTATGACACATTAATTGTATTAAAGATTTTAGTTTTCTCTTCATTCAAATAATAACAGAAGATAAGATAAACTTAATTGATCCGCAAGGGAAATTTGTCCTGGCTTAACTATATATTGAGCAATCAGTACGGCATGTTATGAGCATTTACATTAACTCTCTCTCTCTCTCGTTATTATACCAACATTAATGCTACCGGTTTGCTAGGGTGATTGCTTCAACCAATATCACATGTGCCCGTCTCTTTTCTCAACCTTTCCAGTAAAAATTTATGAGGCATAGGTGGTGGATGTGGAATGTTCGTATTATTTTGATGCCATTATATTTTATTAAAAAAAGCAGACAAAAATGATAGTCTTATTAAGCATACATTATTTAAAATCTAATTTTTTTCTCATAGCGATCTCGATAACTCATACTGGAAGCCCTTTTTCTCTTAATGTCATTTGTCGGTCCCCGTACTTCTCAATGTGACTTCCAAATAGTGCAGTCAGCAATTGGCTTTATTTATTCGTTGTGTCAAACAAGGTACGTTTTTTATTTACAGTATATTCATTTTGTAGGAATAGAAGAGGGGTAGTGGGACGTGTGTACAACGATCGTGGTCTTTGTTGTTGAGTTGGTTAAACGTCCAACGTCAGCACTAGATAGGTCTTATCGTGGACGGGCCCTAAAACTGACGTCTGACAATTTTATGTGCTTCCACACACGAGACAGGTCGGGGATACCACGGCACCTGTCTCAGCCGAAAACATTAAACTGACACTGACCCAACCAGTTGGATGCAAATAATGTTATAAACAGTTAAGTTTATACAGCAGCAAAGTGAAGACAACTAAAGATTTAGTTTTTTTAAAGACGAGGAAAAAATGTCCGACGTAATATTTCAATAACGTTACACGTGCATGTAAAATGCTTCTTTTATTTTATTTATTTATTTTTTTTTTTTACCTAACATTATGCATAACTGATGTAATGTAGAATCAAATGTTTTATTGTAGGACCAAGAAAAAATGTCCCTGTGGGTTAATAAAAGCTTATCTTATCTTATCTTATCTTATCTTATCCGTAAACGTCATCACCCTACAGGTAAAATTGTGGGCAGGCTCCAAGACTAGCGTATGCAAATTTAATGTGCTTCCACACACAAGGCAGAGCGGGGGACCTGGACTTCCAGAGAGAGGCAGAAGGACAGACAGAGTCAGAGAAAAAGTAAGGATTGAAAGGGAATAAGAAAGGAAAAATTGGTGGAAAAAGAGAAATAAAACATCACTCGTCAACATGTAAACTAGAGGAGTACAGAATGAGAAGAGTGTGAGCTCAGCAGAGCCGGGCAAGTGGCATCCGCAGAGAAATCGAGTTAAGTCTGTGTCAATAATAATAATAATAATAATAATAATAATAATAATAATAAAGAAAAAGCAAGCGTTATTTTTTCCAACATGAGAAATCGAGTTAAGTCTGTGTCAGTCTGACTTTGTGTCAAAGCTGTGATCACATCCACATTGTGGGTTGAAGCGTCTTCAATGGGGACAAAAATTATCTCCTCTTCCCAAACCAATGTAAAATATTTCCTAGAATAAAAACACTTGTACAAATGCGTCGTGGCTGCTGAATGTTTGTCTAACTGGACCCAAAATAACTTTTGTAGCAATAATTATAATTATTTCACTGGCTTTGAGCCCGACATTACATTCAATGAATCTTTCTAGTAAAAAAAAATAATAAAAATAAAATAATAATAATAATAATAATAATAAAAATAATAATAATAATAAGAGGAGTAGGCCTAAGCCAGGCGAACAGACTGCCGAGAAAGCAATGCGGCTCTAAAATTTAGACAGGGGATGCAAAGCACTCATCTAGCTTACCATCTGCAAAGACTCAAGAAAGAGTACACAACGACGGGACCCCAGAGAAGGTTATCGGGGGACTTGCTCAGCCTGGCGATTCACACGACGATACATAAGACATAATGCTCCTCAGGCGATGAGTTTTCTGGTCGCTCGCTGGGCAGTAATTCTCAGATAGGTCTATCTTTGGACGTCAGTGCAGATTCCCTTTCGTAACGTCTTTGTTTTCGCTATGCCCTGGTATCGCAAAGCCTTCACTGAACTGACACTGACAAGCATCTTATCTAATTTGGTATTGCAATAATTACCTGGAATTTACTAGATTCATGTTCTTTTTTATATAATGGGTTACTAGCTTTGGTACTTTATTTAGCCTACTAATACTATTATAAACCTCTCTGCCATTTTCACAATTGAAGTGCTTCCTTCAACCCTGACACTATTATTACCGACACCACGATAACTAGCCCCAATGCAACTAGGCTTACTTCTGGTGTTTACAGCGCCAACAAAACAAACACCTTTTTTTTTTTATTTCATCATAGCATTTAAAGCTTCTTTTCCTCTCTCCCATCCTCACCATCTTCTGTAGCTTTGTATAGTTTTATTGAACCTGTCGTAGTTTTAGAGTTAAAAAAAAATACAAAAAATCACTGAGTAGCATTCTTATGGTTACTAAAATACTAATGATTGTATGAAAAGCATTGCCAAGTTCAATGAGAGATACGAAACATAGAAAAATGACCTTTAATAAAGGTTCAAGTTAGGTTATTAAGCTCACTCTTGTTTTTAAATGAGAACATAAAGTGCGCAAAATCGAAACATTTTTGTTCTTTTCATCTTTTTCAAGCTGACAATATGACGTTTCTGGTTATTAAAAATTTATGATGTCTTTGGCGTGAATTAACTTTTTCAAAAATTTCAATCCTAACACAAATTAATGTGTTAATTCATTTTTTCTTATGTTTACACAATTTGTCAGTAGAGTGAAATCTACTTCAACTTTAAAAACGAAACACGCCCTTTTTCAAAACAAAATTAAATGCAGAGACTATTGACACAATATGAAAGAACAATGGCAAAAACGAATGCAATTGACTTAAAACAAACACACCAGTTAAAATATGTGCAGAATATGAAACAAAATCCCGACTACATAGAGAAAACATAGGAAACAAGTCTTAAAATTAATAGAAATACAAATTTTATTGTTATAAAATGTTCATACAGGCAAACATAAACAAAGTTGATTGTTATAAGTTTTGGTACAAATATCACTATGCTGCTAGTTAACCAATAACATGAAATCATTCAATATAATATTTATCATTTAAGTAAGATTTAGATCCCTTCAAGTTCATTTTTAAGTACCAAAAATAAATCGAATGATACAAATAAAACACTAATGTTATTTTTAGGATAATAACTCACCCTTACTCAATATCACATAATATCCTTCAAACACAGTTATGGCGACTCAACAAATTGAAACATGGGCATAATGTTGGCGAATGGAAATATAGTGGACATTGATGACTGAACGATGTGATGATGATGGTGATGATGATGATGATGATGATGATGATGATGATGATGATGATCATGATGATGATGATGATGACTGGTCTGACAAACTTGTAGCACTATCAAGACCACCATGATCAGATTTAGCTCAGAACGGTGAGATGACAGAGAGCGGCACTTCTGGTTCTGTTATTTGACGCGTAGATCGAGATCATTGCCACACCTAGAAGACCGAAAAATAAACTGTATGCGTTATTGGAGAAAGATAATTATATTGACACAAATGTACACTTAAATTATGCCTACCTGTTTTTGAAAAAGATAATGTGTACAACATATTATAATTATGTGTATTAAACTTCGAGTATTATTACGTATGAAACAAACACATAAAACGGGTCTAATTTATTGACAAACCCTAACGTACGCTAGAAACATAATCAAGGAGGTAAGGACACATTATATCGAATGTATATACATTATATTTACGTATGTGCGCTCGTTAACCCCTTCGTGACTAGTACCGGTACGTCTTTTTTCCCTCTGTAAAAAATAATGTGCCAAGATGTTATGCCGTGTCTAGTGCGTCATGGGTGTGAGCTACCAACAACCCACATGACGCACTTGACAGGTCAAGTCATGTATGTGCGTGTAAGTCTCTCTCTCTCTCTCTCTCTCTCTCTCTCTCTCTCTCTCTCCCTCCTCTCTCAAACTTCACATAAAAAAAGCTAGAGAAGATCGGAGACCAGAATAGAAATCTGAGATATTTTTTCCGGTAACAGTAGACCTCCCCTTCTACGAATATGTGAAAAACAATCTTGCCGCTCTCCATTGAAAAGAGACAGAAACAGATGTCTTATTCACGATGGCGTCATCAAGACGTTGCGGTGAAGCTAGTCAAAAGAGAAAAAGGAACATTCGTACAATCACCAAGAGTTTTTTTTGTTGAAGGCTGGTTTAACGCCCAACGTCAGCATTATATAGGCTTTATAGAGGCTACCACACACGAGGTAGGAGGGGCTGGACTCTTGTCTCAGTCGCTCATTTAACTGACACCGACCCAACCAGTTACAGTGGACGAAATCGGACAAATACAATTTTTGACCGATCTTGGGATTCGAACCGTAGACTTTCGCTATACCAGTTAATTGTTTTTAGTTGCTGTTTAACGTCCAATGTCAGAACTGTAGGGCTTTACTGTGGACGGATCCCAAGACTGGCATCTGAAAAATTGTACATGCTGTCACACAGGGTGGGGAAACCCCTTAATCCAGGTTGCACCCTCTCCTTCCCTGACCCACAGGTTGTAGAGTTTTCTTCCTATCTGTGTCTGACCTGACCAGTAGGAAACAAGACTAAATCGAACCTGCATCCATCCCATTTGTAGCAGCGCGTACTATACTTTGACCACCTCGCGACAAAAGTATAACGTATTTCGCCACATGAATTTCACCCAAAGCGCGTGAGGCGAACAAATATAAGGAGACATGTTCCAGGTTTAAAGCCCCCGCCTAACATTGCAAGAATAAGAACAATAGAGATGAAATGTCTATCCATTAGCAACGCCACACTTACAGGAAACTGTCACTATAATCCTGAATAGAAACATCCGTTATTTGGTGGTAATACATACACGAATGAAATGCTAGTCATTTCCACACGGATTCAAATTACAGGTTTTCACATTACATGTTTTCACTTTAATTTCTTTCGCAAGCGTTACAGAAAAGAAAATTTCTTCCCTTGACGATAAATGAGACAGTAACCGTAGAACAAGAATTTCTAGTCATATTTCCAAAGCTAATTGGTTTTGAGTTGGATTCACGCTCCAGAATACAATGTCGTGCGTCGTAAATCGTGTATATCGAAGTCCCAAATGTCACGGTATTATGACGCCACGATTTTTTTCCGAGTCACATTTTTGTATTAAAGAAGACTGTCTTCCTTTCCATAAAAATGTAACAGAAATCTAAACGGTATTAACTTTCAGAGGAGTATGTCGAGAGTTATCTATTGATCTATTCAAATCCGGTTCAGAAAAGGTCCGCAATTTGAATATAGTTTAAATACGTTTAGCTTTTCACAGATCTTATATTTATTAACTAATCTTGCAGCTTTAAGTAATTGAACTACAAATATATGTACCGGTAGTTGCTTTTGACTAGAGCTTTTATAAACACTAAACAAGGTAGGGAAACAAAAGCTGCCAGTAGAGCTCTAAGTTCTACCCACGTTGCTACCCACAGTTCTCCCCACGGTGCTACAGTTCTACCCACGTTCCTACCCACAGTTCTACCCACGATTTTACCCACGTTGCTACCCAAAGTTCTACATTGGTGCTACAGTTCTACCTACAGCTCTACCCACAATTCTACCCACGATTCTACCCAAAGTTCTACCGACGGTGCTACTGAATAGAAACATCCGTTATTTGGTGGTGATGGTAATACACACAAGAATGAAATGCTAGTCATTTCCACACGGATTCAAATTACAGGTTTTCACGCTAATTTCTTTCGCAAGCGTTACAGAAAAGAAAATTTCTTCCCTTGACGATAAATGAGACAGTAACCGTAGAACAAGAATTTTTAGTCATATTTCCAAAGCTAATTGGTTTTGAGTTGGATTCACGCTCCAGAATACAATTTCGTGCGTCGTAAATCGTATTTATCGAAGTCCCAAATGTCACGGTATTATGACGCCACGATTTTTTTCCGAGTCACATTTTTGTATTAAAGAAGACTCTCTTCCTTTCCATAATAATGTAACAGAAATCTAAACGGTATTAACTTTCAGAGGAGTATGTCGAGAGTTATCTATTGATCTATTCAAATCCGGTTCAGAAAAGGTCCATAATTTGAATACAGTTTAAATACGTTTAGCTTTTCACAGATCTCATTTTTATTAAATCATCTTACAGCTTTATGTTATTGAAATACAAATATATGTACCGGTAGTTGCTTTTGACTAGAGCTTTTCTAAACACTAAAAAAGGTAGGGAAACAAAAGCTGCCAGTAGAGCTCTTGGAAGCAATAGCTGAAAATAGTTAACTGTCCAATGGTATTATATATATAATACACGTGACAGCTATACAGACACACTAGCTGAGAAATACACTTGAGAGAGAGAGAGAGAGAGAGAGAGAGAGAGAGAGAGAGAGAGAGAGAGAGAGAGAGAGAGAGAGAGAGAGAGAGAGAGAGAGAGAGAGAGAGAGAGAGAGAGAGAGAGAGAGAGAGAGAGAGAGAGAGGGTACTTAACAATTTGAATCGGATTGAGTAATAAGAAAATATACATGTACATGGCTACGTGCATTACAGTCTTACTTTTTTTTACAGTGATATTGATGGTGGTATTGGTATTTTATTGTTCTGATTTATCCCGTTCGGGTTGAAAAACATTTAGCTCTGCGTCAAATCACAGACACACCCACTCCCTGTTTAGACAAAAGGTGGTCAAGGAGGCGGATCAGCACAAGTGAAAATCAATGACATGTAATTAAGAGTTCAACCCAAGTGGAGTACTATGCAGGTGGTGTCTACCCACGTTGCTACCCACAGTTCTCCCCACGGTGCTACAGTTCTACCCACGTTCCTACCCACAGTTCTACCCACGTTGCTACCCACGTTGCTACCCAAAGTTCTACCTACAGCTATACCCACAGTTCTACCCACGGTTCTACAGTTCTACCCACGGTGCTACAGTTCTACCCACGGTGCTACAGTTCTACCCACGGTGCTACAGTTCTACCCACGGTGCTACAGTTCTACCCACGGTGCCACAGTTTTACCCACAGTTCTACCCACGGTGCTACCACAGTTCTACCCACGGTGCTACAGTTCTACCCACGGTGCTACAGTTCTACCCACGGTTGCTACCCACAGTTCTACGGTGCCACAGTTCTACCCACGGTGCTACAGTTTTACCCACGGTTCTCCCCACGATTCTACCCACCTTGACGGTGCTGTCCACGGCCCCGCTGAAGATCCTGCCCCTGGAGACGGCCAGACACGCCACGCTGCCCTGGTGCCGCACTAGTGTCTGAGTGCAGATCATGTTCTCCATGCTCCACACCTGGTAGAGAAAACAATATATATTTTATTATGTGATAAAAAGGTAATCACTCAGATCATGTTCTCCATGCTCCACACCTGGTAGAGAAAACAATATATATTACGTGATAAAAAGGTAATCACTCAGATCATGTTCTCCATGCTCCACACCTGGTATAGAAAACAATATATATTATGTGTGATAAAAAGGTAATCACTCAGATCATGTTCTCCATGCTCCACACCTGGTAGAGAAAACAATATATATTTATTATGTGATAAAAAGGTAATCACTCAGATCATGTTCTCCATGCTCCACACCTGGTAGAGAAAACAATATATAATTATTATGTGATAAAAAGGTAATCACTCAATAGTCTATTTTGAAAATGCACTGAAAAGCTTATTGTTAGTTAATCCTCTTCATCGCTAGCGTCTGAATGGAGACCATGTCTCCTTACTCCACACCTGGTAGAAATAAAAACAGAACTAGATCAAATGGTCATAATACACTATTCAATTAAAAAAACGTGCACTAAAATCTATCTTTAGTCACTCCTCCTCCTTTGATGCCTAGGGAGAAGTACTGGTCCAAGTGGTAGAGATCTGGTCCTGCATTCGGAAGGTCTCCAGACCAAAACCGACGACAGGTCAAACATTTGTCCAATTTCGTTCCCTACACTGTTTGGGTTGGTGACAGTATAATGTGCTGGCTGAGATTCTCTGAGGTTAGTCTTTGAGTCCGCCCACAATATTGCCTATATAGTGCTCACGTTGACCATAAATCAACCAACTCAACTCAAGGCATGAAAACCTTATTGTTAATGTCAGTCACTGCGGCTCGCTTGACGCAGCGCTAGCGTCTGAATGCAGATAATCTTCTCCGCACTCCACAACTAACGTAGAATAAAACAATTTATGGTAATACGATGAAAGGGTCATCACCTTGAAGTTTATACATAATTATGCAAACACACACACACACACACACACACATATATAATTACATACGTAATGCACTCCCACGATCATTATTTCTATAGTGCAACACGTAAGCTACCTTGAAAAAATATGAAAATTTTCAGTTAAAACCTATTTATCTCTGCAAAACGAGCTTTGAAGTGGTACAATCACAGATAACTATGGTTAGGCAGTGGGGACATGTTCAAAGAAATCACTTTTCTTCAAAATCAGTTGTTAGTGAGCACGGAACCTTGGACTTCTCAAAAGGACAAAGACAGGACAGATTGTATGTGAACATGCGTGTTTTTTTTATTCGTTTTTTGGGAGAAGAAAGAAGAGACCATTGAAAAGAAATAGCATTATTACCTCCAGAGCAGCCGTGGACATAGAAAAAGAGGACAGTAGAACTCGACTGGCAAAATAAGGCCTCATACGCCAGTGGACCAGGAGAGGATTGGGCGAAAGGGGGAAAAAGATGGACAGAGAGAGACAGTAAGATGGAGAGATAGAGAGAGAGAGAAAGAGGTAGGAGAAAGATATGGAGACAGAGGAAGAGAGAGAGAGAATGAGAGAGGAATGAAGAGATATATGGAGAGAGAGAGAGAGAGAGAGAGAGAGAAAGAGAAAAAAAGGGAGAAGGGGAGAGAATGAACGATTTACAAAGGAGGAAGAGAGGGATGAAGAGATATGAAGGGAGGCAAAGAGAGCGAAAGAGAGGTATAAAGAGAGAAAGAAAAAGATCGAAAAAAAAGGAAGAGACATGAGAGGTGAGGGAAAGTAAGAGAGATAGGGAGAGAGCTAGAGAGAGAAAAAATAGCGAAAGGGATAGAGAGAGAGAGAGAGAGAGAGAAAGGAAGATGGAGAGAGGGAAAGACAAAGAGA
>RQTK01000425.1:347760-355260 GCA_003991915.1 Elysia chlorotica
TATATATATACACACACATACATACATACATACATACATACATACTTAATTACATACCTAATGCACCCCCACGATCATTATTTCTATAGTGCAACCTTGGAAACAAAAATGAAAATTTCCAGTTAAAATCTATTTATCTCTGCAAAACGAGCTTTGAAGTGGTACAATCACAGATAACTATGGTTAGGCAGTGGGGACATGTTCCAAGAAATCACTTTTCTTCAAAATCAGATCTTAGTGAGCACGGAACCTTGGACTTCTCAAAAGGACAAAGACAGGACAGATTGTATGTGAACATGCGTGTTTTTTTTTATTCGTTTTTTGGGAGAAGAAAGAAGAGGCCATTGAAAAAAAATAGCATTATTACCTCCTGAGCAGCTGTGAATATAGAAAAAGAGGACAGTAGAACTCGACTGACAAAATAAGGCCTCATACGCCAGTGGACCAGGAGAGGATTAGGCGAAAGGGGGAAAAAGATGGACAGAGAGAGACAGTAAGATGGAGAGATAGATAGAGAGAGAAAGAGATAGGAGAAAGATATGGAGACAGAGGAAGAGAGAGAGAGAAAGAGAGAGAGAGAAAGAGAGAGGAATGAAGAGAGATATGGAGAGAGAGAAAGAGAAAAAAAGGGAGAGGGGGAGAGAATGAAAGATTTACAAAGGAGGAAGAGAGGGATGAAGAGATATGAAGGGAGGCAAAGAGAGCGAAAGAGAGGTATAAAGAGAGGAAGAAAAAGATCGAAAAAAAGGAAGAGACATGAGAAGTGAGGGAAAGAAAGAGAGATAGGGAGAGAGCTAGAGAGAGAAAAAAAGAGCGAAAGAGATTAAAGATTAATCATCCTAATTCTATCAGAGAATGATATGTGGATCTCCGGCAAGAGCTGAAAGAGCAAACAAAAAGATTTTAAGTTTTTTTAAATTTTTTTTTTATACAAGGCAGCGATGTGTTAACTGAATACATGTAATTTAATGGAAATGGAACTAACAAAAAAAAGTTCTAGGTCGCCAAAAGACCCTTCTACAAGCCAACATGTACATATGTTTCTTGATCGTTTTCTCAATGTCTACATTTAGATAATAAGCAGACGGGTCCGAAGAATGAAGTCTGGTAATCGTAAATGCTGCCAAACAGAGACAGAGGGTGATACAAGATTTTATTTCTCAGTCGGTCATAAAACTTTGTACTACACCGATCAAGGCCGAATCCGAATCATCTTAATTCGAACATGTTTTTTTTAACAACAGAGCTACCCCCCGCTCTACCGACATGTAAGTCAACATGGGCGCTGAACTAAACTGAAAATGTTCTCTCAATAAAACACACTGACTTATTGAGCGCGTTCATACCACGTTTTAAATTCCTGAGAGCATGGAGTTTTTTGTTTGTTTGATAAAGACACGTCAGCACAGTAGCGACTATAGTGTGCCCATAAGACAGTTATCACAGTACACGGTAACTCCTTTTATTATGTGAATGGTGAAAACATAAAACTGCTTATCATTTTAAACGCCAACATTTAGCGAATGAAAGAAATATCTTTGAGGTACAAACGGTCACACTGTAAAATGAATTTTCGTATAATATAATTCAATGGATTGGTTACAAAAACCTATGAATGGTTAACAGGTCAAAAACGTAGTGGGTGTTTCGAGTGACAATAAAACCATTTGCTAAACGTGTGAAAATAACTGTATGAAAGACGTCATTCGATTTTGTATCGTGGTAAATAATAAATAAGATTACACTAAATCGTTCGGGACTTTTCATTTCTACGTTTCATTTCCTAGTTTCATTCATCTGTGTGTGAAACAATTTTGATGCCGTAAGGGAATGATTATTTCCCATTGACTACCGCCACACACACAAACACTAGATAAACTAATGAGAAATACATTATCGGGCAGGCATGTAGCACAACGCGTAATAACTTTGACACACTCTAGAAGAAGCGTCTACGAACTTGATAGCAGCCTCCAATATTAGTTCAGCAGTGCCAATGTTAGAGACTATAAGTAAAGAAGGCGGTGCCAGAAGATGGGTATTTAAAAAATGTGATCATGTCCATGAAGGTGATGATGATGATGATGATGATGATGATGATGATGATGATGATGATGATGATGATGATGATGATGTTGATGGTGATGACGATGATGATGGTGATTGCGATGATGATGGTCATGATCATTATGTACATCATGAGTAAAAAGAAAATGAAAGCAAAAATCAATGTAGAGAATGGTTAGAGGAAGAACGAACAGCATCATGCAAAGAAGAAGGGGAACATACGTTTACAAAAAGACTAAGAGAAAAACATAAATATGAAACGGAGATAACCTACTATGTCTACATGCTCGGATAATTCTTCCAAAAATGAATGTATAATCAGGAACGTACTTCATAGTCAGCAGTAGCAATAATCAGATCTCTAAAATACTTACAATTCATAGTTTTACAACAATTATAACAACGCAATTTTAAAAACTGATGATAATGGTCATTGTGGTGGTGGTGATAACAGTGGTGGAGGAGGTGACTATAAAAAAGATACAGATGATGACGACGGCAATAATAATAATAATAATAATAATAATAATAATAATAATAATAATAATAATAATAATAATAATAATAATAATAATAATAATAACATGCCCATCTCACTTTTTCTTATTATTTAAAACTTGCATAATTTATTTCAAAATTGGAAACACCTAAAAAAAATTCAAAGAACCGTCGCCCACACGAGAACAAAATAGATGAAAACGATCTCTCATCTTCTTCCTGGAAAAGTTCATTTGGCAAACATGCGTTTAGTCATAGATCATTCAAAACAGGAAATTATTTTCAGAAAATGGACAAAATAAAAAACGGAGTAACGGAGAGAGCCGAGTTCGGTCCATATAAATGTACAAAGACTTCTGAGAATATTAAACTCTATTAAGAAATAAACGATAAAAATAAAACAGAGAGAGAGAGAGAGAGAGAGAGAGAGAGAGAGAGAGAGAGAGAGAGAGAGAGAGAGAGAGAGAGGCTTGGACTCTTTTCTTTCTTTTAACAGCGACATTTGTAATGAAGAAACTAGATCAAAAGTTCTAGAGATCCGTAGGTATGTTCTGTTTAAAGGGGGCAAACAGAAAAAAGGACAAAAATGTGTTAAAACGTGGAATACCAAATGGGAAACGAAAATAAAAATTTAGTGATATCAATTGGCGATGAACTGTGGGTAACTGCCAGTGATAGTCTATTTATAGACTAAGCAACACGCCGGCCATCAGACAGACAGGAAGCGTCCGCAAGTCGAGATAAGACACCCACTCCCAGCATTAATATTAAACATAAGCCTCGGTTTAATTTGATTAATTACTTATTTTGAGCACAATGGTGTGAGTTGTGTTATCTACCGGTATATCTAGTCTTAGACATTGTATTTTCACTTGCTAAGCTTAACGTTAAATTTATTGAAGTTAGTGAACAGTGTGTAGAAACTCACAGGGGAGCTAGATAACGGAGTCTTTAGAGAGGAAACCCTCTTTATCGCAATTGAACATATAATTATTATTATAATTATGAAATATAAATACTACTCATTGTGATTGTGATCCGAGTGTATACAGTCACAGCAAACGTTAATGTAAATCGACGATTAAGTCAAACAAAAACAAACATAGTAATAAACAGGAACGGTAGTAAACAAAACATCGTGCGAACTATTTACTGAATGATTATCACACGTTTCGAGCCGAGATTATCATTTCGTCTCACAAGTCGTTTTCTTACTCTACTGCAAGCCAGCAGACAGAGGGTCTTATAGCTGGCACAGAGATATCGCAAAAAGTTCGCTGCAGGGACATTGGCCCGTCTCAGTTATTAAGTCAATGGTAACCGCTGATTTGTTCAGGGGGAGTAGTTGTAGTAGTTGAGTTGGTTTAACGTCCAACATCAGCACTATATAGGCTATATTGTGAACGGGCCCCAAGACTGATGTCTGGCAATTGTCTGTGCTGCCACACACGAGACAGGGCGGGGATACCATGACTCCTGTCTCACTTGGTCACATTAAACTGACACAGACACAACCAGAAGGGAACGAAATCGCCACGGCTCGAACCACGGACCTTTTGCGTCGGAAACCGATGTTCTACCCCAGGGCCACCGCGCCCCTCTTCAGGGGGAGAACAATGCCTGCTTCTAAAGACACTTTCTTCTTTCCAAATACGGAAACACTAGCTATGTCCAGAAAGATGAGGACATGTGTACAGACGAAGCGGAAAGATCCGCACTTCACTTGATCTAATGTGTTTACATGTCTACGTTTTAAAAATGGTCGAGTTTTGCCAGTCGAGACTGCTGAATAATAGGGATGCAACGGGAACCATGAACAGTCATGTGGTTTTTCATTTCATATGTATTCGGTCTAAGTCTGGGAAATGGACGACCCATCGCTTGAACTAATGACATTCAACATAAGGTATGCTTTCATAGACGGATAGTGGATGCAGTAATCAGTATATCCTGAAGGTACGTGTAAAATAAAGAGGGAAAAAATGAAAAGGGAAAAAATGCGGTTCTGCAAAAAAGTGGCAACAGTTACCCCTACAGATCCTGGCGCAAACAAGAAGTAAAGAAAAAAGGCCAACAAATGAGTATTAGTCCACTCCACCACCCTAAAAAAGCAAAACAAACACAAAACAAAAAGAAAAAAATATAGACGCCTTTCTAAATTATTCTAAGTCCATCTAAGTTTCTATGGAGCACGATTTCTGGTCTCTTTAATTCTTTCCTTTATCAGCGACAGTCCTCACGAAAAAGCTTTTAGACCGCAATTTTCTAGAGAGTTGTGTTTTAATTTGGGGGAAGGGGGGGGGGGCAGTCAGAAAAATGGGCACAAAAATGCTTTAAAACGGTTAACACCAAATGGGAAAGCCTTGTACCTTTAAACCACTATAGTTTGGGCCACTTCACGATGAACTGTGGGTAACCATTGATTCGTTCAGGGGGAGCGCACTCCCAGTGTCACAGCTTCTAAAGAAGTTCTGACGTCACTTTGAGCCGTTTCAACACTTTTTTCCCCGATACGGAAACCAAGGCTATGCCAAGAAAGGGTAAGGAACTTGTACAGAGGAAGCGTAAAAACTGCCCACAAAAATAAATCTAAAGTGTTTACATGTCCACGCTTTAAAAAAAAATGCGAGCGTTTCGCTCGTCGACAGTGTTGGGGACCACAGACACTCCTATGATTTTAATTCATACGCCTTGGGTTACAGTCTGGGGAAATGGATGAACCATCACATTATCTCACTGTACACCATTCCCGATTTTTTGGTCTTCATCTATTAGCTATTTATCAAACCCTGGTCTCCAGTGAGTTAAAATTATTAACTACGGAAACATTCAAGAACAAAACCATCAACAAAAACAACACCAACATCAACAACAACACCAATAACATCAATCACAACGACGAACGACTACACCAAAAAGACGCTTCTGATAGAGACTTTCAGAATTGGATGTTATGATTGAGTGTTTGACTCGAATTATGATCAAAATCATAAGTTATGAAACCCTATAAGACAAAAAAATTCAGAGACTACTTTGTATAGAATACCAGTATCGCAAGGTTTAACAAAATTCTAAACACTAGAGTTTTACTATAACAAGAGATGATTAGGAGGTAAGAAGCTCTCTCCTTGTCCCAAGAAGGACCACAGATATACAATTTAGGGGCAGATAAACACGATATGAAAGACATCCAAAAATATAGACGTTCAAAACAAAACAATTGCTCTCTTTCTATCACAACAAGCTTAGAACGCATTCACAACATTTTCCCCAAACCATACACGCACAAGAAAAATGCCTACCATATTCACATTCCATCAAATTGCAATACTTAAGTCTCTGGTAACCCGCTGCCATATTGCGCAGTTTGTGTACATTTTTCTGGAATGCAAATGGATGCTCTTTGTACACTTCCGGAGGGCTGTTTGAGTTTTTGCGAACTCCATATCCTGTGAGGAGGATACTGTATGGCCAAATATGTGACCGTGGTCACGATCATTATTGAGCAAAGATTGAAGCTACCCAAGAATAATAGACACCGAATTGACTGAAGTTAACAAGTAGTGGTCCATCAAATTATTTTTTACTTAGTTGGGACAAAATGATACTCTTTGAGTATTTTTCGTTTAGCATGTAAACTCTCGTAACGGTGCCAAAATTTGAAAGAATTGTAATTTTCTCTCACTTCGTTTACTTCGGTAAAGATTTGAAACCGAGACAGCCAAAAAATAGCAGGCAATGTCATCGAAACAGACGCAATTAGAGTCCAAGTGAACTATACCATAAAACAGTAGGATCATTTCTCAATGTTGCACTGTAGGCTGAGTAGGCTGAACGAAAACTCCTCTCTAAGTACAACATCTGAACTAACTATCGTAATAATTTATTAGAGATAGATGCTGTTATCCTTGTTACGCTAAAATGTGTTCACTCTGATCATTTCAATGACTTGTCCCGTTCTTATGGAGTCCTCTTTTAAAACTGATTGCTTAATGCGCGGTAGTAGGAATCGAATGGGGGTATGGTTCTTTTTTAGTTGGTTTAACGTCCAACACCAGCACTATAATTATAGGCTATATTGTGGACGGGCTCCAAGACTGATGTTGAAAATTGTATGTGCTGCCACACACGAGACAGGGCGGAGATACCATGACTCTGTCTCAGCCGGCCACACTAAACTGACACCGATCCAACCAGCAGGGAGCGAGAATGTCTGGATTACTCCAGCTATGGATTGTGGTGAAGACCAACCAATACAGGATATACGTCCCACATGACGACAACGGATGGCTTAATATGACCCCTTAGGCATGGCATTTTCTGATCACCATTGGTTCCGTAGGTCAAAGGTAGTGCAATGATTGGATGCTGGTGCAAATTCCTTCACCTATTACCTTCGTTTTCGCGAATGAACCGTCAACGCAAAGTCTCTTATATGAATCATTCCTGCGATCGGAAACTGTTGATTTACTACAATCTCTAGCCACGTAAGGCACTGAACTCCTGGATAGACTCCTTTTGTTAAACTAAGATAACAAGTTTAAAGCACTACCGTCTTACAATGAAAAGACTTCCAAAGCTGTTTCGCAAAAGAAACATAAATAGGCATGCTTAAACGACAGGGTATTAATAAAATAGACATACCTATACTCTTTTTGCAGCATTATAAAATATATACTTTTGTTGTTGTTGTTGTTGTTGTTGTTACTGCTGTTGTCGCTATATCATTATCATCATTATCATTATCGTCATCATTTTTTTTCACCATAGAATAATGCATGTAGACTTTGACAAAAGTCTGCAGGTGGAAGCTTAAGTACCTCCAGCATTAAAGTTTTAATGAAAAGCTTGATCAGTGGGAATCTCTGCCCCGATTCTATCGACCTGAACGTTCGGCCTACGTGAAAAAACCCTTAACCACTACGGAACGAACCA
>RQTK01000425.1:360260-375703 GCA_003991915.1 Elysia chlorotica
TTGTGAGAGGGAGAGGGGAGAGAGAGAGAGAGAGAGAGAGAGAGAGAGAGAGAGAGAGAGAGAGAGAGAGAGAGAGAGAGAGAGAGAGAGAGAGAGAGAGAGAGAGACTGGCTCAAGTGGTACAGTGTTGGTATTCAAAAACCTATTTGTCTGATATGATCCTCCACTGGCTGGGACGATGTCAGTACATGTATAATGTGATCAGCTGAGATAGGATTTATGGTATCCCCACACTGTCTTTGTGCGGCCGCACTTGAAATTGTTAGACGTTTGTCTTGGAATTCGTCCACAACATACACTATATAGTGCTGACTTAAACAAAACAAACAAACGAACAAGTCAAAATACCACACTAAGAAAATATGTATAAATACGCTTTTTAAGCATAGGGTATGTAGCTCTATGACTGATCTGTTTTACTTCTCGTCATTTCTGGTAGCAGTTGTAGTTAAGTTTGTTTAATGTCCAACATCAGCACTAAATAGGCTATATTGTGGACGGGTCCAAAGACTGACGTCTGACATATCTGGACTAGACAGCATTAAAAGAGACGAATGTAACAACTGCCTTCAACCTAACCATGTATCAAACCGCTTAAATTTAGCTGTAAAAACACACAGACACTTTTGGCGAAAGTTTGACATTTCTACCACTTTAGACTATCGAAGTGGCGACTCTCTTCCCTCCCTCCTCTCTCTCTCTCTCTCTCTCTCTCTCTCTCTCTCTATCTCTCTGTGTTTTACTGCTCGCCCAGATAGCATTGTAAGAGGAGCACTGCAGAGCTGTCAACCTAGCCATGCACCACACCGTTCACATTTAGTCCACAAATTGCATTTGAAACTGCGCTATTTTGGCATCAGATTGGCGAGAGCTAGTGCGATGGTCGCTCACTCTGTTTCACTTCTCGCCGTCTCTACCTCTCTGGTCGAGTCAGCATTTAAAAGAGTGGAGCGAGCCCAGATCTGAGCAATTACCTCCGGACACGCGAGAGCGGCACAAAAAAGGGAAAATCCCACAATCCCACAGGGCGAAGAGTAAAACAAACATTTCGGCATCACTTTTTCCACGACCGGCTTTCGAAAGACTCTTCAATCTTTGGGTTCTATTTGCATTGCTCAGCACGCATCGCTGGTCCGAGACAACTAATTTTTAGAACAGAACTCTTTCAGTCCAAATCCAACAACTCAACCATGAAGCTCCTGCACGTCACCATTGCTTTGGCCATCCTAGTTGCGACAGTTTTCACTACTGCTCAAGGTACGGGATAATTCACTTTCTTTTACTTTTATTATAAAAATATTGATGTATTTTTTAAATATATTTTCTATACCTATTAGTTAAAAAAAAGCACTATTCAGGTACATTTTTCTTCTTTATGGAGTCTATATTCTTGAACGAAACTATCTCGACGAAATGGAAGGCAATTGGTGGCATTACTTATGTGGATACGTTTTTTTCTAATTATTTTTTTCCTTTTTGCATTTTCAAATAATATATCTAACTATATATTCTCTTCATTTTTTTTTATATTATTCATTATTAGTATGAAAACACAACCCGGTTTACAAATGCGAAAGGGTCTAATATTGTTCTCATTATTTTTGCAAATACTTGGATATGATTTGCCTCTGAAATTGATAAATTGTTCCTCCTTTTTGACCATCTTCTGCAATTCCCCCTTCTAATACTTTGTCCGGATTTTTCTTCGTCTTCCTCGAATGATCTCAATAATCGCTTCTTCTTCTTTTTCTTCTTCTTATTTTTATTCTCGTTAATTTTCTACTTCTGCAATCTCTCTAATTTTCCTTTATCGTTATAATTAACGACGCCTTTTACAGTCGCCATATTTTTTATATTCCGCAACTTAAAACGTTGCCATTCTATCAGAAACTCATTAATGCTGATTGTTATTGTATTGAATTGTTTTAGCGAAATCTTAGACTACTAAATAGAAAGTCACACATAAGATGAACTACGCAGCTTTTTTTTTAAAATTATCAGCGCTTAATTGTGTCGGTTGAACACTAACTATATCTAGAAACTTATGATTAATTCGTGATTAACTTTGATGGGAGGGTCCACACTTTACACAAGGGAAGCTCCACATTGGTCTATAATAACAACAATGCATCAGCGAGCTTTGTGAGCCAATGAGCCAAATCTACCAAATGGTAGAAGTGGTAAATCTCCGAACGTTATAATTGGAGATTTCGAGTTCGAATGAAAACTGGAACAAGAGCGATAGATAGGCCTTATCATATGGAGACCCTGTCCATACATTTGACGTATCATAAGAGCTGACCATTAGCATGCATGTAAAAACTAGCCATAGACATTATGTGTATCTCAAAATGTTTCTTTGGATTTGGAGGAAGGTAAGTTGTGAGAAACAAACCAAAGATGATGATGTGATGAGTATCGATATTTGTAATAACTCATGTCGTAACTGTCTATACTGTTTTGTCATGCTGCATATACGGACCATCAAATGTGCCTTTAAAGGACAAATAAAGTTATATCTTATCTTATCTTATCTTATCTTATCTTAATCCTAGGCCTTACGCGAGGGTCGAAATTATCCTGACACAACCACCAAAAAAAAAATAATTATGATCACGTCAGTTGTAAAAAATCACATTTAATGTCCAATCACATTTCTAAATCTGTAAAATTAAAAAAACCCAATGAGATTAGAAATAACACAGCCGATACGACGATTAATGACTGCTTGTATTGAAACAGATTTTACCTTTGTGTGTCTGTAGAGGTACAAGCCCAAGCTGTCCCCGTGTGTTGCAAGTGACTTTTAGAAAAAAGTTTTGTTTTGGTGCCCAGCCTATTCTTCTAGTTACGTATCTGTACCTACCAAAGGTTATAGCGTTGTCTTCCTTCCTACCATTACCCACTCTATATCTGCAGTCAGAATCTTTTAGTACTGGATATGTGGGATCTGCAGTTATTTCTAACATATTATTTTGTGTTAGGTAGAATTTCTAAGAATAGTGTGTCCACTCGTTATGTGTTTTTTTTTTCTTTCAAATTTGCATTATTATTTTTTCTTGATTTTGGTTGAACAAAAAAAAGACACGGGGTGTCTGATTATCTTCATGCCTATTTAAAGAGTTGACAATGAGTTTCTTGACACATGGTTTAAAAACAGCTTACTCTCTTACCATTGCAAGAGTGACAAAAATAAATATTTTGGAAGCCTCTAAAAATAACCTTTTACTATTGCTCGCGATAGTCAACGGACATAACATAGCGGTGGTGATAATTAATAATAATAATAATAATCCTGAACGAAGGAAATCGGCTGTCGTGAATACAGTAAAAGTTGTTTACTTTACCAAAGCAACTCCGAAATTAGATATAACTAATTACTCTTGCGACATAGAATAATATTCGGTCTGACTAATTTCCCTTTATTAAATACTTTATTCCTTTTTTTTCTGAACTTTCATTTTTGTAAGTGAAATCTAATAATTATGTGTCATTCAATCGTGAAATTAGAAATTATGCGCAAATGGAAAAAAAACCTAGGGGGCATGAAAACACATGATTAAAAAGTAAAAAACAACAAGAAAACAAAAAGCATGTTAAAACAAATGGTTAAAGTGAAGAGGTGGATTTCATTAATTTTCATTTGTCTTTACTGCTCATTGCGCGGATTGAAAGGCATTATTATTGTAACTGAATAGAGATAAAGATGACAGATACAATGCTTTGCTTTCACACCCACTCTGTAATACCAGAATGTGAATGTTTGCCCCGCTCATGCTAGCTTTGTGACGCGAACTTTCCCAGCTTATATTGAATGAAGTCCTATAAAGGTGGCAAAAAGCTCACAAACAAAACGAGAACATGGAAAATGAGTCAGAATGCCATATTTTCTTTCAATCAAGATTTCTTAATATGATGCGTTGGTCTGTGCCCTAGCTTAATTATGATGTTGTAATTTCACACTTAAAAAATTTGTTTGTAAAAGAAATGTGATTGTATTTCTGCTAGCGATGTCTGTGTTGTGATTCCCCATGGTTTACCGCATACTCCGAACTCTTTAAGAAGACAGGGGCAGGAGCCAAGATTTAAACTTCCGAACTGCTAATCATCACACCAGAGATTTAACACTGAGTTTTATGGCGCCCCTAAGCGCCGATAATTTTTGTTTTCTTTTGTTCTTTTTGCAAAAGCTGAATTGATCCGTGTACAACACACATATATGAAATCTATGCTTTTAAATTATTTATTTCACATGGACAACAATCAACGAGAAGAGAAGGGTGCAAAAAGGAATGCGATGGGAAAATGCATCGATAGATAGATATACAGGTAGTTAAACAAGCAGAGAGACGGTCTTAGGTCGGATTTTGGTGAATTGAAATTGTTATTCAGTAATATCTTGTTTGTGGCCCTACCGTCCAACCCTGCCCCCTCCCCCACCAATTATTTGTTTTATTTCTTAGTTTTCAATATTAGTACTACATTGGTTATATTGTGGACGGACCCCTAGACTAACGGCTGACAATTTTAAGTGCTGCCACGCAGAGACAGAGCGCGGATACCACCAACCACACCAGCCTCCCAATTAGGCGGTGCGTCCCCAGCATAATTATTTTAGGCCCATCGCAGGATGAACTCCCCAGAAAATGAGACAATTCATGCCACTCAAACAGTTCGCTTTGACAGTCAAGGGAAATTTGATCCTTGCCTTAGACCGGCTACGATTTGCAGTAGACACGTAGACTAGACCAAACTTACGCCAGGATTTGCAGCTCACGTGCAAGAGACAGAACACTGCTTGCGATGACGGGACCCATACCAAACGAAGACGATTGATAATGTATCTGTACTGAATGCAGCCGTAGCTCTATACTAACCTTACGGAGCCAATGAGCGGTCAGAAAACCCAATGTGCCTATGGGATTGATTACGTCATCCGTTGTCGCGGTGTGGATCGCAAAGCCTGTTAAAATTTATCCCTTTACGTGTAAGGATTCCTGGGCGATGGTAAAGAACAAAATGACTTGGTTTAACGCCCAACGTCAGCACTGTATAGGCTTTACTGTGCACGGGCCCCAAGACTGCAGTCTGACAATTTTATGTGCTACCATACACGAGACAGGGCGGCTACTTATTGAGAATTTAATGAATTACAGTAATCTTTTATCTTCGCTGGTGTGGAAACAATAGATTTTGTTCACTCTAATAAATTGATTTGGCGTTTCATTGTTATAGTGGGGACAATGCAGAGCACTTTGTTGAAAGTATGTTCTGTCTTTGGGAACCAATGCAATTAGATAATCATTTTTAGATCTCTATTATGATGTTCCTTGTAAATTCGTTTTTCTCGAACCACAACCACAACAACAACAACAACAACAACAACAAACCCAAAAAAAAAACAACGATCACGATGTATTTATGATTGTATAAAACGATAGAGGAGAGCATGACTTGCAGCTTGGTTTGTATCGAATAGAGAGGTATGAAGAGTGTGTGTGTGAGAGAGAGAGAGAGAAAGAGAGAGAAAGAGAGAGAGATAGAGATAGAGAGAGAGTGAGAGAGAGAGAGTGAGAGAGAGAGAGAGCGAAACGAAATTACTGATAGTAAGGTAAAGTAGTTATTCACGCGGATAAAGTAAAAAAAAAAAAAGTCATTTGTGGAGAGAAGTATGGGCAAAAAAGGTAAAAATTGTTAGATTCAAGTGGAAAATAAAAATTTCCTGGACACAAAAGATGAAGAAAAAGAACATATTTTTCGTGAATCAACTTAATATCTCCACAGCTCTTATGCAAAATGTTTAAAGAAGAGTGCGCGAGTTTGTTTTTGTGGCACGTCAACATGGTAACAGCTATATTGTGCCCATGATGTCCTCAGACAAACAATACATTATACTTGTAGCAACGGCAACTCCTATATCTCTCAGAGTGAGTTTGCTTTTACGGCACGTCAGCACGGTAACGGCTAAGACAATACAGTGTACTAGTAGAGACGGTGACTCGTTTATCTCTTTCAGTAGTAAAACCATCAAAATTGTGCGTAAAAGGTTTGGCTAAAAGTGAAGGGTATGTACAGTAGTTTAAAAGATCCATGAGTAGGATTATCACAGTTACATTTTATTATAGACACCAATGTCCTTCAGGTACCTAAGTAGGCGCTGAGGACAAACATAAGTAAATATGCTCTCTAATGGCTTCGAAGCCAGGTACAAACTTCTTTCCAGGTAAAAAAAACGGACAATCAACCAGAATGTGACTAATGGACAATTGACAGTTGCAGGTATGACATAGTGGAGGCTCTTCACCTTTCAGTAGAAAAGCGTGAGTAAGATGAGAATGTCCAAGTCGGACGTGATTGAGTACCGCCTGGTCTCATCGTCTTGCCTGAGAAATTCCTGGCCAGTGATCTAAATGTGGTTGGACACAGTTCAATTTGTTGGTTGTCATATTGTTCCATCGCGCTTTCCAGTTCTCTCTTATAAACTTGTGTATAATTGGCTTAGCATCTGATGCTGGTATCTGCACCTGAGTAAGTTCAAGTTCGAGCCTGATTTTGGCTAGCTCATCAGCCATTTCATTTCCTTCAATTCCAACATGGCTGGGAATCCAGCAGAGAACATTTTTCTTACCATTTTTCTGTATTTTGTGAATTGTTTCCAATATTTTAAAAAATTTAGAATTTTTAGAGTTAAACCGCTTTCACCAGAGATAGCTCAAGACTTGATATAATTTGGGGTGAACAGAAAAGAATTATGGCCTTAATCTTAATATTACTCTTATTTGCGGCAAATTATAGAAAACACCCTGCAAAAAACATGTCCAAAAAGTATTTTACAGCGTTAAATAAAACACATTGACATATCCAGAAGTTATAATAGATAACAGTAAAAGAATAATACTTTGCAAAGATGAAGGGATTCTTCTCATCTTTCTTGAAATATCACACAAATACAAGAATTACAAAATCTGAAGAGGTAGAAATAAGAAGGCACTTTTGAAAACCTATATTATATATTTCCACTATTGAAACAATTTTTTTGACAAAGCATAGAAAAGATGATCGTCACTTCAGTTGTATGTCCCATCTCATTTCTAAAGTACTCGAAATCATTTTTTTTCAAAATTAGATAGGACTATATACAAATAGGGTAAAAAGGTGGTAGTTCCCTTAACGTTAAGTTGAGCAGCTCTCACAAATCTCTTTGGTTTCAGGCTAAAAGTAATTGACAGACGGGCTGTCCCGCGTGAAGGCTTTTAAATAATGCTCTGAAATTTCAGTCGCTTTTAACCACATCAGGCGAATTGAGAGGCTAGAAAAACGACGGACAAAAGTAATTTGAAAGAGCATCGATTAAATTGAAAACTACCTGCACTAATGCCAATAAAATACCAATTATTTTAGAAGAATTCGCTTAGGATGAAACGCTGCATCTAAATTTATTTTGCCCTGTCTATAAAAAATAGGCATTTTTCCCCTTCTTTTTTTTCTTCTCGAAGACAGTATCAATCATTTTAGAATAAATTCACTTTGAATGAAACTTTAACTTGAGAACTATTTCTCCCTGTCCAGAAATAGTCACCGCCCCCGAATGGAGCTACGGTCGTACCTAATGAGCTATCCATTTTCCCTTACCAGCTGTCCATTTTTTTTATCGATAGACATTTTTTGCAAACCTCATTTCAAATTAGTCATAGCCTGGAAAATGTGGTTCTATTGTTTCAGCATCGCTTCCTCATTAATAGGCCAAAAACAGAAAGTGGCAGAGAAAAAGGGTTAACAGAGCGTCAGTCTTTTGAAGTCAAAACTCCCGCTGTCTGAAAAATGGGGAGACAATCCCACATCCGACATCAGACGGGCGGAAAATTAAAACAAAAAGGGTAATATGTATTTGGTGATGTCGAAAAAAAAAAGGGGGGGGGTAAAGGTTAGTGTTGTTGCTTAACGTTCAATCTCAGCACTATATTGGGAGTGGGGTGAGGAATGGATTATCAGTAACGCAGTGGTTATTCAACTAATCTTGGTTGTTCCTCACTTAGTCAAATCCCCCATCCCCCTTTGCAAACACACACGTATAAAAAAATTATTTAATAACACGCGGATAAAGTAAAAAAATAAATAAAAAAAAACAAGTCATTTGTGGAGTGAAGTATGGGCAAAAAAGGTAACATTGTTAGATTCAAGTGGAAAATAAGAATTCCCTGGACACAAAAGATGAAGGAAAAGAATATATTCTTAGTGAATAAACTTAATATCTCCACAGCTCTTATGCAAAATGTTTAAAGAAGAGTGCGCGAGTTTGTTTTTGTGGCACGTCAACATGGTAACGGCTATATTGTGCCCATGATGTCCTAAGACAAACAATACATTATACTTGTAGCAACGGCGACTCCTATATCTCTCTGAGTGAGTTTGCTTTTACGACACGTCAGAACTGTAACGGCTACATTGTGCCTAGGGTGTCCTAAGGCAATTAATACAGTGTACTCGTAGAGACGGTGACTCCTTTATCTCTCTTAATAGTAAACGCATAAACATTGTGCGTAAAAAGGTTGGTTAAAAGTAAAGAGTATATACAGTAGTTTAAAAGATCCATTTGTAGGATTATCACAGTTAAATTTTATTATATACACCAATGTCCTTCAGGTACCTAAGTAGGCGCTGAGGACTAACATAAGTAAATATGCTCTCTAGTGGCTTCGAAGCCAGGTACAAACTTCTTTCCCGGTAAAAATAAAAAACGGACAATCAACCAGAATGTGACTAATGGACAATTGACAATTGCAGGTTTGACACAGTGGAGGCTATTTACCTCTCAACAGAAAGGCGTGAGTAAGATGAGAATATTCAAGTCGGACTTGATTGAGTACCACCTGCTGGTCTCGTCTTCTTGCCTGAAAAATTCATGCCCAGTGATCTACATGTGGTTGGACACAGTGTGATTTTTTTGGTTGTCAGATTGTTCCATCGCGCTTTCCAGTCTCTCTTATAAACGTGTGTATAATTGGCTTTGCATCTGATGCTGGTATCTGCACCTGAGTAGGTTCAAGTTCGAGCCCGATTTTGGCGAGCTCATCAGCCATTTCATTTCCTTCAATTCCAACATGGCTGGGAATCCAGCAGAGAACAATTTTCTTACCATTTTTCTGTATTTCGTGAATTTTTTTTCCAATATTTTAAGAATTTTAAAATTTTTAGAGTTACACCGCTTTTACCAGAGATAGCTCAAGACTTGATATAATTTGGGGTGAACAGAAAAGAATTATGGCCTTAATGTTAATATTACTCTTATTTGCGGCAAATTATAGAAAATACCGTGCAAAATACATGTCCAAAAAGTATTTTACAGCGTTAAATAAAACACATTGACATGCGTTCAACTAAAAAAATATACCCAGAAGTTATACTAGATAACATCAAAAGAATAATACTTTGCAAAGATTAAGGGATTCTTTTCATCTTTCTTGAAATACCACACAAATACAAGAATTACAAAATCTGATTCAACTTAAATGAAGAAGGGTTCATGGGTGTAGAAAATTCTTTAAGAACATAGGTAGAAATAAGAAGGCACTTAAAAATACTAATATAATTTTCACAAAATATAAAAGGAAAACAACAACAAAAACATCTTTGAAAACCTATATATATTTCCACTATTCAAACAATTTTTTGGCAAAGCATAGAAAAGATGATCGTCACTTCAGTTGCATGTCCAATCTCATTTCTAAAGTACTCGAAATCATTTTTTTTCAAAACCAGATATACAACTAGGGTTAAAAGGTGGTAGTTCCCTTAACGTTAAGTTGAGCAGCTCTCACAAATCTCTTTGGTTTCAGGCTTAAAGTAATTGACAGACGGGCTGTCCCGCGTGAAGGCTTTTAAATAATGCTCTGAAATGTCAGTCGCTTTTAATCACATCACGCGAATCGAAGGGCTAGAAAAACGACGAAACAAAAGTAATTTGAAAGAGCATCGATTAAATTGAAAACTACCTGCACTAATGCAAATATAATACCAATTATTTTAGAACAATTCGAATAGAATGGAACGCTGGCATTTATTTTTAATTTGACCTGTCTAAAAATAGGCATTTTTTCCAGATGTTTTTTTCCCTTGAAGACAGTATCAATCATTTTAGAATAAATTCACGTTGAATGAAATTTTAACTCGAGATCTATTTCTCCCTGTCCAGAAATAGTCACAGCCCCCGAATGGAGCTAAGGTAGTAACTAATGAGCTATCCATTTTCCGTTAAGCAGCTGCTGTCCATTTTATTTTTTCAGCGATAGGCATTTTTTGCATACCTCATTTCAAATTAGTCATAGCCTGGAAAATGTGGTCCTATTGTTTCAGCATCGCTTCCTCATTAATAGGCCAAAAACAGAAAGTGACAGAGAAAAAGGGTTAACAGAGCGTCAGTCTTTTGAAGTCAAAACTCCCGCTGTCTCAAAAATGGGGAGACAATCCCACACCCGACATCAGACGGGCGGAAAATTAAAGACTCAGAATTTCTTAAAACAAAAAGGGTAATATGTATTTGGTGATGTAGGAAAGGGGGGGAGGGGGGCTGAGGAATGGATTGTCAGTAACGCAGTGGTTATTCAACTTATCTTGGTTGTTCCTCACTTAGTCAAATCCCCCATCCCCCTTTGCAAACACACACGTATAAAAAAATTATTTAATTTTAGTTTACATAAAGCCTTTCTGGACTACAAAAAATATCCCCCCCCCCCCACACACACACGGCCCTAAACGCACACTTCACATGTAGCCAAAATGAAACTGCAAAAATAAAAGGAAAGTTTTTTCTTTCTTTCAATCATTTTTTACAAACCTTTTTAGACAATACGGGATTACTTATTGAACACAATACTGTTGTAAAATTACGTCATTGTAAAACGGTATTAAATGAATTTAGAGTTTGTCCACGATATAAAGGTCACTAAAATAAAAATTAAGATGGTTATCAACCAATCTAATGTTACCAAATTGATGTTATATCTTGAGATAAAGACAAATGCATTTGCGTTACAACAATTACAACAATATCAACAACAACAACAACACAACAACAACAACAACAACAACAATGACAACAACAACAAAAAAGTGCGATCATTGCTCAATGTTTCCTTGTCTTACAGATTCCTTTTTTTAGTACCCACCGCCCAAAGGAGAAACAAAAATAATTATTAAGAAATCGGTCTCCAACCCTTCGCTTGTTATCAATTATCTTAACAGCGAACCTTCATGATAGGCCGACGTGTCCAGTGAGCGCCAGGCCTGGTGTCTAATTGGCCTGGAACCGGTGCCAGTCCATCAGTTTCGCAGTCTGGCACAGTACAGGCACGTCAGGCAGTCGACTGACTAACTTGCGACTTTTTTAGTTCTGGATCTTGCACAACTCTGAGCGTTCCGAAAATGCCCAAAATAACACTTCGGTGGCCTTTGGGAAAACAAAATCATTATTTCGCACCGTTTCGTCATTTGATTTGTTTGTTAGTATTTTATTTCTATTTTGTTCATTCAGTATTATCGCGGAATGTATGGTTTCACTTTTAACTCTTAAAGCTAAAACAAAAATTGTAATTTTTTTTTTCCAAATTTGCGCCAGCTGAGGTCAAAATCCCTGGGGCGTAAGGACCAACTTGAACAGCCACTAGAGACTCTGCAATCCTAATGACGACAACGGATGACATAATAACGTCCCTCAGACATGGGAGTTCTGATCTCTCATTGGCTCTGTAAGTCTCGGATAAAAAAGCTAAGATTAGACGCCGCTGCAGTTTCCGTTACCTATCGTCCTCGTTCTCGCAAGGCCTCTGACTAAAGATTGGACCCATTGGTCTTTTCAGAGCTTTTGCTCAAAATGAGACTCCCCAAAGAGTTATGCTACAAAATTGAATTCAATGAGCGTTGTCCGCCGGAAGAAGACAAAAGCAATAGGCCTGTTTCCCTTTTTATAATTCACGGAGACTACAGTGTTCCTTCTTTTGGATATTATGCACCCCTGAGCATTTATGTTAGATTATAAATAGATTATTCATGCCTATGAACCGACTAATGCTTGCTGCAGCGCATGATGTCTTGATTAAACTTTGAAGGGCCTACATAAGAGACAGGATTTTTTGGTACTTCCTGTAACTAGGGAAGAAATTCGTTTTGTTTTAACGTGCAAAGACTGCAAATTGGCTATATCGCGGGCGGGTGGCAAGGCTAACTTGTCCATGCTGCCACACAGAGACAAGCCGGGGATACCTCGACTTCTGCCTCAGCTGGTGACACCACACTGATCCAGCCAGGAGACCCGCGGCGAGAAAATTTGCTGTCAGGGAGAGGGCTTATAATTGGGTAACCATTCAATGGTCGAGTTAAGTTGACTTTTTAACGTCCAATGTCAGCGGATAATTGGCCATATTGTGGACGGGTCCGAGTCTTACGTGCTGCCACACAGAGACAGTGCGGGGATACCAGGACTCCTGTCTAAGCCGGTCACTTATACTGACATCGTCCTAACCAGTATATGGCGAAATCCGCTAATAAAAATGTTTTTCCGATCGTGCGTTTCGAACCGTGGACGTACCGTTGGGAGTCGCACACTCTAGCGCCTACGCCAAACCGCCCACCACTGATTATTACTTACGTTTACCATGTTTATATCTAGATTTTCGTTGCCTGAAGGCAACACTCATGTAATGTAGAATGACTTCTGTGTAATCCAACACTTGTTAATTAGTTCTTGGGGATCATTAACTAATACATGGCCATGGGGTAGAAAATCGGCTTTAGACGCAAAAGGTCCGTGGTTCGAGCCCTGGCGATTTCGCTCCCTACTGGTTGGGTTGGTGTCAGTTTAATGTGATCGGCTGAGCCAGGAGTAATGGTATCCCCGCCCTGCCTCGTGTGTGACATCACATAAATTGTGAGACCTCAGTCTCGGGACCCGTCCACAATATAGCCTATATAGTGCTGATCAACCTTTACAACTACCTATTAGGGATCGAACCAGGAATGTTTCTTTCAGAAGTCGTGCACGTTAACATTGAGCCAACTCGTCCCCTTCATATTCTTTCTTTAAAACTGTACAAAACCATTAAATGTTATAAACACTGGTAAACAGTGAATCAATCGCTAGTTATGACCGATGCCGCAAAGGAGTAAAAACGTTGAGTGATGGCGATAGCCAAAGCACTGTTCGCTCTATGCAGACAAACCGAAAAAGGATTGATATTGGAGTGTGTGTGTATACGTTTGGGAAAGGGAGGGGGTGGGGGTGGAAAGGGAAAACTAAAATTATACAATTCGATTATTAATATTTGTCCTATTGTGTTAAAACTAGCCTATCTCATGTAAAATGCCGTAAGTAGATTGGCTACAGCAAGTGTCTTTAACAACACTGAAATGTATATTTTCATCGAAAAAAGGCGCATAAATACGCTTTTTAGCAAAGAGGTTGAAATCTTGACAGGAAATATGCTCGCGCAATCTACGTCTATTTGAGGACTCTTGAGATTTGAGAATCAAAACAGTAGCAACAGCCCCATTGGGCATATTGTTAAAAAAAAAATTAATTAGTTCTTGGGGATCATTAACTAAATACATATAGTTTTGGAGTATATCTATAGTTCTGTGGAGGGAGAGGGGGAACACGTACACACAACAAAAACCTAAATGATTATAAGGAGAACTATACCAACAGGACGCATAATAAAGACAACGATTTTGTTTTCCTTTCTTCCTTTAATTAATTTTTTAAACTCCAAAGACTGTGAAAAGGCCAGCAGAACCGAAAAGATAGCACAGGGTTTCGTAATAAAGAAAGCAGTCTAGTGGAAAGAACAAACAAGATTTGATACACAACTCAAACAACGAGGAAAATTAAAACAACTTGTTTAAAGCATACCTCTAATAATCTTTGTTGGTTACTGAATTCTAACGGCAGCAACCAAACATTGCGCACAGGTTCCAAGACTAGACTTACGGGGAAAAAAGGGGGGGGGGGGCTAAGGGAAACGAACTGGCTCAAGTGTTAGAGCGTTGGCCCCCCGATCAGGTGGTCCGCGGTTTGAATCCCACGATCGGCAGATTTCGTCCCCTGTAACTGGTTGGGTCGGTGTCAGTATAATGAGAGCGGCTAAGATAGTTGTCATGATATCCCCGCCCTGTCTCGTATGTGGTAGCACTACGATTATTATTATTTGTCCTATTGTGTCAAAACTAACCTATCTCATGTAAAATGCCGTAAGTAGATTGGCTACAGCGAGTGTCAGAAGGGCGTCATCGAATCTGATCGTTGGCTTTAAAAGATACCCATTTTATTATTAGGGAAACGGGTAGACCAATAACCTGCCCCCGTCTTTTTCAAAATGGTAAAGATCTAATTATCTCTATGGTGATATGCCACTGACAAAATTGTCAAGAGATATATGCGAACTGCCGAATCCGAAAGCCGAAGGGTAAATGCACAGCTATATAATATGGCGATTCGTTACGAATTGAATTCATTTGGTTGCTTAACGTCCAACGTCAGCACTATAAGGGCTATATTGTAGAGGGATCCTCAAAATGACGTCTGATAATTGTACGTGCTACCACACAGAGACAGTACGGGGATATCTGCGTTGTTTTGGTTGCTTAGCGTCCAACATTAGCACCATACAATTTATATTGTGTACGGACACCAAGACAAATGTCTGACAATTTTACGTACTGCCATACAGGGACAGTGCGGGGATGCCAGGACTCCTCAGTCAAGTAACATCATAGTGACACCAACTCAACCAGTACGGGTCGAAATTGGACAATAACTTTTACCGATTTTGGTTTCCGAACCTGGGACCTGCGGATTGGGAGTCTAACGCTCTGCCACATTGCCCCAGTTCGCTTCACCCACCGCAAATTCCTCAAAAAGATTAATAAAGTCATTCTTATCTTGTCTTCAAAGACACTTTATGCCAAACACCAGAGCTGGCAACAACCACTAAAACGTGTATTTTCATCGAAACAAGGCGCATAAATACGCTTTTTAGCAATGAAGTTGAAATCTTGACACGAAATATGATCGCGCTATCTTCGTCTAATTGAGGACTCTTTGAGATTTGAAAATCAAAACAGTAGCAACAGCCGCATTAGGCATATTGTTAAAAAAAAGCCAACCTTTATGGACACTTAATACGTATAATTAGTCACACTTGATAAACAGAACAGGGACCTGTCTGAAGCAATCGATAAAGCTATGTCGGTTCCACCAACGGAAAGGAAAACTCAGCCACCCGTCCCCCCAAAAAAATCATTTTCATGAAAATACGAGTTTTTGATTGCGAACGATTGCTGCTAGATGACACCATAATTTCGACTTCAAAGACTTTTGGTGGATAGGGTCGTCGTCATCGTCGTCGTCGTCGTTGTCATTATCTCTCCTCTCTCTCTCTCTCTCTCTCTCT
>RQTK01000425.1:375942-414342 GCA_003991915.1 Elysia chlorotica
CGCGCACACAGGATATACCTTCTTATAGTAACACAACAGCCTAGACTTTTGTTTTGTTGTTAAAATCCTTGCTTCTGCTTATTTAAAAAGAGTTGTCTAAATCGAAGCATTGAACCTAAATAATTTCTTACTAAAAGAAAAAATTAAGAAAGTACCAAATTTTGTACGATGAACATTTTTCTACAAATGGGAAAGATAGGAAAAGGGCATGCTTCCAAAAGCATAACGCAAAGTTACTAAAGTAAACGAAGAAGAGTAAGCTATATCATTGAGCAATTGAACAGAGCAGTTTGGATTTATGTTGTGTGTAGTTTAGTGGTTTCGTGCAAAACGTTGTGAGCCCCATACCGTTCTATCTATGTTGAAAGTTTAATAGAATATTTATTAACGTTATCTATGTTATAAAAAATGCGTTGATTTCGTTCAATTCAGCGACTTGGCCTTCACTTTTAGAAGCGGAGACAAAAACGTCCATCTACAAGCTTCGCGTGCAACGGAGTTTAGTTATTAAAAATAAGACAGAAAAACTCGAATTCGAGTTATAAAAAAAGGAAAATACTAGATCTACTTCAACCCTGGGCTTTATCGATAATTCATGTAACAAGCTCGCAAGGCCCTTCCAATCTACTCACGTCAATGTTCCGCAGCTTCCAGCAATTGGGTTAAGATTTGTCGCCATGACGCAGCTCTGGGCTCAATTAGAAAAAACAAGTTTTTCACACCTTTTACCGACTTGCTATGTTTTTCTTCTTCTGACTTTCATTAGCGATGCCCCCGATTCGCGCTTCAAATTTTAGCTTGAGACCCGTTTCTGCATAGGATTCTGAAATTCTGAAATTGATAGCTTCAATGGAAATAAATTTACTCATTAGCTCAACAGACATGTAAAATCTTAACGTTGTGGCGATGTAAAAAGAAAGAAAATATTGTTCAAGGTTTCTTTTTTTTTGTGTATCTAAAGCTGAAGCCACCGCCGCTTCAATGAAGGTAGTCATTATAATTATTTACTTGAAATGTCTTTATGTCTAGAAATTTCAGCCATCTCTATTTATATGAAGGTAATCATTAGATTTAGCCTCCTTGAAATTTCTCATTTGTCTAAAACTGAAGCCGCCTTCACTTCTCGGAGGCAATCATTAGGCCGGTTTGAATGAACTCCAGACAAAAATCGTTGGATAATATCTGCCATTCACATTTTTTAAAACGTTAAGCGAGTCACCAAAGTATTATCATCATGTCTGTAAAATGTATAGGACACCAACTTTTTTCCCCAATTATGTTCAACACATTGCCGAGACGTTTAATGAAAAAATTATGTCGTGACTAGTTACTAGGGCTGGGGCTGTCATTATTGTGATATGCTATTAGTACTTGGAATTCACCCGTCAGGCAAGAGGAATGATTTGTAAGTCTAATCGGTGCGTATTGTCATAGTCTTTAAAAGACACTGAGTGCGCCAACGGGAAAAATTTTAGAGGTAGTGTAAAATGACGCTATGACGTTTCTGATTGTTGAAAAAATCATCGTCTTCCAAGAAAGAGGAAAAACTTTCTGCGGCATCGTATTTACTTTTTCAAAGTGTTTCTAATGATTTCAGTGCGCACAAAGATCTTTGATAAGTTTTACGGCCCCTTGATTTCTCCAAGAATCCAAAACAAAGACGCGAGCAGGAGCTGAGATTCAAACCGCGCACCCCCAACCCCTTACTGTCATTACCTGAGGGACTTACCGACGCTTCCCTAGTGTAAATTTTTATTTATACTTTATAAAATACGCGCAACACCAACTATTCTTCGGGGCGGTGTAAAAAAGCTTTTGTCGGTTGCTGAATGCCATCGTTCCAACATAGACACGTATAAATTAAGTCAACATATGTCTCACCGTACTTACTAAAACAACCAGGGGGGGGGGTGTTCTTATATCAATTTCGATTCACCTTTCTTTACTAAATGTAGCCACCCTTAACCCTTTTATTACATTACTTAATGCGTTCCCAAAATACCAGACCAGGACACACACACGAGAAAGAGAAAGAGAGAGAGAGAGAGAGAGAGAGAGAGAGAGAGAGAGAGAGAGAGAGAGAATTCAATTTCGATTCACCTTTCTTTACTAAATGTAGCCACCCTTAACCCTTTTATTACATTACTTAATGCGTTCCCAAAATACCAGACCAGGACACACACACGAGAAAGAAAGAAAGAGAGAGAGAGAGAAGGCGTCTGCTCAGTTAAATATTTCTTTCCGTGAAAACACGAGAGCTCTGGCAGTTTTAAAAACAAGACTAGGGGGTTAATACCATTTCTCTCTCGACAGAAAAAATCGTAGAGCTCTCTTGAGCGGAAAAAAATACAAATTCGTCCCCAAAATTGCATTACCAAGAAAAGTCATTCAACCACATGGTTGCCAAAATATTTTTCCAAAAATAAAATAATGAAAAAGGAACAATTTCTGTTTGATGTAAAACGTCAGGATTGATAAAACTGATGGAGCGCAGCTAATAATACCGTTTTGGTCATTTCAAATATAGAAATCTCTGAGGGTTTTCATTTAGTTGAACGTGTTTAAACAATGTTGCCCATTAGCGGAACAGCACACGTTACTGTTACTTATTAAGTAGCTAATAATTCCTGACAGTTAACGAGAATTGGGAATACGGTTCTATAAGCTTTCAAAAAAAAAAAGCAGGCAAAATGAAGTGATTCTGGATGTTAATTTCCTTAGTGCGATTTAGATTTCATAACCTTAAAAAAGGGGGACAAAGAGATTCTGGGCTTGAGAGACAAGTGTGAATACGATTTTTTAAGCTCCCTATGTCTTTCTAAATTAACGAACTATCCGCAATTATAGAGAAGCAATTGGGAGGCAGAGAGACAATTATAAATTTTAATTTTTCCAAAACTACACACAAAATAGTTTCCCTTTTAGCTGAAAGCTGAAGATAAACGTCCGTTGCTAGTTTGTGGCGTGTGATCACATAATACTGGAAAAATAAAAATATCGGGCTTACGGAAAATCTCAAGATAATAAGTAAAAAGGTCTCACTTAGAGAATACAATGTATGCTAATCTTTAGGGGGCCCAGTAGGCAAGTGGTATAAGGCGTGGGTTTAAGTGAGAGGTCCCGGGTTCCGTTCCTTGATCAGGTCGCCTTGATTACTATTGGTAGGATCGGGAAAAAAAATCTGAATCTGCCTTCAAACCACTTAAAGCAAATATCCACTGAAGTAAGCCGTCAGTGCATACTGACGTTTTCAAAAGACACTGGTGTATGTACCACATTTTATTATGATAATCCTACATGTGGATCTTTTAAATTGCTTCATAGATTCTTCAATTTTAACCAATAATTTTTTTTATAAACGATTGTTATGATATTACCAATCAGTGTAATAAAAGGAGTCAACGTCGCTACGGGTGAACTGTATTGACTGTATGAAGCACCACGGGTGCATCATGGACAAACTAGAGCCGTTCACGTGCTGACTTGCAGGTCAGAAAGACAGTCGAGTTTGAATGGGGAGGTTCCCGAGACACACAAAATGTAAGGATATCCACGGACTTGTGGTTTGTGACCATCCAGGTCAAGCGAATGATCAGTATTGTAAAGAGCTCAGCACCCCATGAACAGTGTACATGTATTTTTCAACACGTACGCTTGAGATCCATTCACCTTTCCTTTCATTTCAATAATTGTCATGAATAATGCCTTCCTCAACGACATAACCTGATGTGCCGTAAAAACAAAATGCAAAAGATACCAACACACATAAAAAGAGTCGTTAGGGGCGTCGACTTGTGACAATACGGATTCTATAAAGCGCTAAATCGCTCTACTAAAGTCCCATTTACTTTTTCGAGGCAGACACCTCAGTTAACCATCCTAAAAAATATTTGTTAGGGTGTCATCATTGTGAGGAAAAAATAAATCAGGGGGCGATAAAAACACCTTATCACAGTACGAGAACTAACAAGATTAATTTGAACCATCTTCGATGTCGGGAAACAGCATTGGATCTGTTTGAATCTTGACAAATAAGCCGACAATTTTTCAAACAAAATTTATTTCTTAATACTAAACAGCGAAAATAGCAAATAATATTCAGAAAATTTGCCTCATTAAAAAAAAAATCTAACCTATTGGTCGCCACCTTTTCATAGCAACCAGCAATAAACAATCATTGTTAAGAGCGCTAAAGGTTTTGCCAAGTAATTTCAGCTGTATATTAACGCACGGAATTAGTTTGTAGGTCTTCAAACCATCACTTTATATATTTATCCTTCTTCAAGATATAATAATACATGTACAGAATGCTACCTTTGCTATCTTATCCAAACACACACACACAATATGTAATGCAACGTATTTCACGACAAACGACTTCAGGAGAGAAAAAAAATCACATACTGTATACTTTTTTTAAAGATTCAAATTCAATTCTTCAGCTAGATCTACTTCTTTCATGAAATATCCTTTAAAAGAACGGTTCGCAAGTTCTGAATATATAAGATAAGACAAATCAAGCTAATGTAATTTATGTCACAGAATGTTGAAGGCGCAAAATTCAATCTCAGAGACAGACTCTCAGAAACTCTTGCTGTCGAGACGACAATGATGCGGGACATTCTTATGCGCTACTTGAGAGCTCTCAATTTTAAACAGAATAGGATTACTGCCTTTTTTCTCTTGCCTCTCTTTCGATTTCTCTATGCGTCTGTCTAACTCTTTGTATGTGTGCCTGTCAAAAGAGAACCTCTCTCCCTCCTTCCAGCTATCTATCTATCCATCTGTCTATCTATCTATCCATCTGTCTATCTATATCTATCCATCTGTCTATATCTATCTATCTATATATCTATCTATCTATCTATCTATCTATCTATCTATAACTCTTCGCTGAGTGACAATGTTAGTCCTTCCATTAAAAGCTGACGATGTCTTTATCTGAACAATTGGCACAGGACTTAGTCACATTGATTTCAATCGAGAAACCAAAAAACATGCGTCTTCCTACAAGTCTAGGGATCAGAAATCCATCTTTTCAAAAAATTCAAATACACGTGCGAACTCGCCACAACTTTCATCCCTTAATAATTCAATAGTTCTTTTGGAAAGAAAGGAAAATTCACATTGAGGGTCGGCATCTCATGATTTCATAATGGGCAACGAAAGGCGGATATTCCAAGTCTGGTTTTAGTTTCCAGATAACGGGCGATATAGCTCAGTCGATAGCGCAAAGCGGTTTCTGTTCACAAGTTCCTGGTTCGATTCCAAACCAGGTTGCTTAGTTCCCCATACCTCCTGGTTGGTTTGGTGCCATTAACTGAACACAGTGCGACCAGTGGACATGAGTTGGTTGCTTAACTTCCAACATCAGTAATATGATTGTGGTGTATTATATCATATCAGTATTATATAGTGGTCAGGCCCCAAAACTAACGTATGACAATGTTACGTGTTGCCGCACAGAGACAGTGCGAAAATACCTGGGGTATAACTAAGTACAACGTCGTGGTAGCAGACGCGTAGGAACACTACAGAAATAAGAAGGCGTACGACGAGTCGCAAGTTTTCTATAGAGCGAGGGAGAGAGTTTAACGGATTTAACGTCTCCTAGGTTCCCCTGGAGGATCCTATACGGCGAGACGAGTCGTAAGCTACCGCGACGTTGTACTTACGGCTCCTGGACTCCGAAACTCGCACCGACCGAACCAGTGACATCTGAGACAGAATTTATTTTGTGTGCATGTCGCGGTTGTCTCTGTGTGGCCACACGCCAGTCTTGGGACCTGTCATTGGTGCCGCCTAGTTGCTGGCGATGGATGTTTGGAAGCCAAAAACAACCAAAACTTGACTATCATCCGACAGCTGAGAACAACTTGAGCCGGCACTAAACCTTATAGATCTAGGGCCGTGGGTACAACGCTGAAGTAAGCTTACGGCCCGTCTTAAGATGATAAAGAGAAGGCTTTACAACGGGTTGTAAGCTAGCTCGACATTGTACTTACGACCCTCAGTGGTGGCGCGCGATAGCTTCACAAGTGCCACCTCTAAGACAAAGTGCATGCCATGCCTGGACATTAATCTACTTCGAGGGGAAAATTGATCACTGAAAGCTGATCTTTAAGATCATTTTCTGATCGCGGTTTAACCTGGCATGGGTCTCCAAGTTTATGGAGGATATGATACACCTCAGGCTCCCGATGACAGGCTAACATCTTGGATTGACAGGCTATTTGACTAAAAATGAGCGATTTTATCCCGCGGTCAAGTGTTTAAGAGGTGGGAAATTAGTCCCTTGATACTCAATCTCTTCGATTTGACACACACACACACACACAAAGTTCATTAGTCATTACATTCTTGGTTACGCAAAATTTACGACCTCGAACCACTGGAAAGTCAGAGAGATGGTAAAGTCTTGTGAAAATGAAAACCGCATCCGAAGAATAGACTTTGGGTAATATTCATTCCTTCATCTTCTCCGCCGATTTCTTCTTCGTCTTCTCCGTTTTCTCCTTCTCCCTCTCCACTCCCCTTCCCTCTCTGTTCTGTCTCTCACCCCTGCCCCCCCCCCCCCCAAAAAAAAACAAAAAAAAAAAAAAAAAAAATTCCCCTTTCCACACACTACTGCTTAATAAACAGAATTCATGGCTTCCTTTATAAATCAATTTAGCAGTTCCCAAAGGAGAGAACTGTCCTACTTTTGAAGCAGTGTATTCAAATGTTATAAGTCATTGTTGAGATATATAAATGTGTAAATACCTATGGAAAATGGAGTTTAAGTCACAAATTTTATTTTTGTATGCGTTAATTCACTCTAAAATGTAAGTGAGTGTTGCTTTAAAAACGTTTGAAATATCTCTATACGCTGTTTTTCAGAAAATTTTTTATAATTTCACTCTTACAGATTAGGATTAAGGGAAGAATACTTATTTCATACATATCTCAAAACACGAAATTCCAATAATTTTGCGCATTTCCCCCAACAGCTTTACATACCTAGCATAAAATTTTGATCAGATAATTTTACGAAAGATCATTGAAGAATGTGAAAAATTAAAAACAAATTTGAATAGTAACAGTTACTTTGTGCAAAATTTGGAGTTATGACAAAACCAAATAATTATATAGAACAAATACTTTGGTAATGCTTTTCCCCCCCTCTGTTAATGATTTCAATTGCATTAAAATATTATGTTAACCAATGCAAATACTTAACACTTAATTGGTATGTAAAGCAGAAGACAGTCTCTATGAAAAGACATTTAGACACTTTTCTCATTTGTGACATTGTCAAGAGGAGGCAGTCATCAAGATTATACACCATTAGAGATAATGCATCGATAGAGACGTTTTTAAAGTTTTGTTAGAAGCAGTAGGAGAAAAACGCTCTCTTAGTAGTTTTTTTTTCTTTTTAGTTTTTACTTGTAGGTTCCCTAGGCAGAACCTATACTGCGAAGGTTTCACAAGGTTTGGTATCAAGTTATCTTTGTGTGCTACTTAACTAACCCATCACACACATTAATCCCCGTTCGGTTAAGACAACTCTGATCTTGCACGTTTTCCTGCCACAGAGAGCCACCTACAAGGCATGAACGACAATGAGAGGAACCTGATACGCATCATCCACCTTCTGGAGAATGTCGGACGCAGGCGACGTTGAGACAGAGACAGGGACAGAGACAGAGACACACACAGTACCAAGTCTCTCAAGCATCACGCAAGGACGCTAAACCATTGCTAAAGATGTGTGGTCTCTCAATGTGATTTGGATTTCTTTTCCTTCTTTGGTCAGATATTTTGAAATGAATCAATAAAAAAAATTTCTGAAGAAGCAGTATAGAAGGTAGTATTCGTAGTAACTAACATCGAGCTTCATTTTGTCATGAATCATTTCGCACGTAGAATTTGATTTTGTAGCTAAGTCAGTTGCCTTTGATTTTGTTCCTTTTTTACGAAAATAGAGAGAATTAAACTTTTGTTTTTATCTATTAATGAACAGTCAAGAGTAACTTATTTATTGTCATTATATTAAGAAAAATCAATCATTAAGCAGCGAGCCAAAATAAGGCTCTTTCCTTACTCTTCATCTCCTTTATTTGGTCTTTACCACAACCATGACCACAGAGAGAGGGTTGGGTTGGGTTGGGTTGATTTAACGTCCAGCAGCAGCACTATATAGGCTATATTGTGGACGGGCCCCAAGACGGACGTTTGACAATTTTATGTGCTTCCACACACGAGACAGGGCGGGGATACCATCACTCCTGTCTCAGCCGATCACATTATACTGACACCGACCCAACCAGTAGGGAACGCAACAGAGAAAGCGAAAGAGAGAGAGAAGGGATACCATCACTCCTGTCTCAGCCGATCACATTATACTGACACCGACCCAACCAGTAGGGAACGCAACAGAGAAAGCGAAAGAGAGAGAGGAAAGCGAGAGAGAGAGAGAGAGAGAGAGAGAGAGAGAGAGAGAGAGAGAGAGAGAGAGAAAGAGAGAACAAGTGAGTGAGTTGGTTTCTTAGCGTCCACTTTTTTTTAAATTAATTTAAATAGCATTAGACAATCTTAAGTATCTAGAATTCCTGACTCTGGCCATCAGAAAAGTTATCACTCCACGCGTGCAGTACTTGCAGAGTTGCCTTAGAAATCTAAAAGCCCTTTAAATTCCATACAAACATACCATACTTATGATTTTAAAGAAAGGACACACTTCACCCCTTTGATGACTAAAATTCGTAAAATCTATCAAAACTAACATGGTTTAATATTTTCACATTGCACGATCAAGCCCCATTGAATTTGATCTTGTTTTGAAAATTCATGAAAGATTAAAGATTTTATATTTATTGCTTTAAAGATAAGCTGGCCCATGCGTTAGGGATATCAGGCTTACCTGTCGCATAAAAGGTTAAAGACATTTACCAAACACACAAACATAGACACTTCATTTAAAACTTAATATAATAGAGAAAATAAGACGCACAAAGGACGGGGATGTTGAAGACACTGCCCAATCAAAGGAGATATTTAAAACTCAAAGAGCGGTGGCACAAAGCACGGAGCAAAAAGCTTGACACAGTGTGCATCAAAAGTACCCTTTCATGGGTTTTAAACCTTGCTACTATCATGGCTGTTTAAAATAATTAAATGTCCTTTAAATTTCACGCGGTCGTACAAGATAAGTAAACAGTTACACTCCGTAACCATTTGACTATTACTAACATTCGTAATTCTTCAAAACCAAACAGCCTTCAATATAGTAAAAGACATACAAACCAATAGAACAGAATGTAGAAAAGAAAACAAGAAGCATAAAGGCACCACTGGTGCAGTGCTGGAGTGTGGCACAAACTTTGTCAAGTAGTAGTTGTAGTTGAGTTGATTTAACCTCTAACATCAGGACTAAATAGGCTATATTGTGAACTGACCCCAAGACTGACGTCTGAAAACTATGTGCTGCCACACACGAGACTGGGCGTGGATACCATGACTTCTGTCTTCAGACTGACACTGACCCAACCAGTAGGAGCGAAATCGCCAGAGCTCAAACCACAGACCTCCTGCATCAAAAGCCGGTGTTCTACTCCATCTTAAGTTAATGGAGATAAATATACTTAAACAAATGCACTGAGCGAGCGGTCATACAAGTCATTGGACATTTTAGTGCAAGATGCCTTGCATATTCCTAAAATAACTAAAGGTCACCTTGAATTCCATGCAATCACATTAACCTTTTCACATCGCATGATTTCAGGCCAATTCCTCATGTGCACACTATTTTGGGAAGTTTTAAAAAATTCGAAAAGGTAAAAGCTTTAATATTTATTATTTTGAAATGGAAGCTGTGCAAGTCAATACAAAGAGCGTACGAACCTGCACAACATGAATGAAATGAATAAAAAGGTATACACCTCATCGATGTTACAAATCTACAATTTTCAAATCTTTAAAACCCAAAATGGCTTCAATGAAGTAAGAAACATATCCAAACAAATACATAAATAAAACAGAATGTAAGAAAACAAGCATGAAAGCACCACTGCTGCAGTGCTGGGTGTATGAGACACTGAGTCCAGTTTTAAGTGAGCAAAGTATTCTAAACAAACACTAACACTTAGCAAGTGGTCATACTAATCGCTGAACACTTTATTCCAAGAGACCTTGTTTTTTGTTGTTTTTTGCTAGATATTAATCTTGCTACAATAATGGATGTTTTAAAATAATATCTTTTTTAATTCCATGCTATCACATCAGGTAAGTGAAAAAGGACAGACCACTACAAGTCTTAAATCTTTAAAACCAAAATGGCTTCAATGCAGTAAGCGATATTCTCAAACATAGAGACCATTAAAACAAAATGTAAGAAAGAAAAAGTTGTTTCCTTTCGAATTTCATGCAAAGATATACAAACACATATGCCGAGTGAGGGGTCAAACAAAACATTGAACACTTTAGCGCCAAGGCTGTATTTATAAAGTAAGATCTTGAGTAGAGGTATTATTCCATGACCCTTAAATCTTACCACTAGCAGGGTTGCTAAAATAACCCATGGACTGCCCTTTAACCTTTTCACATAGCATGATTGAGCACTATTTGGAGAAATCCTTGAAAAATGTATAAGAGGTGAAAAACTTATTTTATTATTTTGAAATGGACAGTGTGCACATCACTACAAATAGGTGCCGGCACAAGAGCATAATGCACACAACAAAGGTTAAAGGGATATGGTCAAACTTCAAAATGCAAACACTTACCCTGAGCGAGCGGTCATAAGAGGCGCTGAAGACCTTAGTGCCCGAGGCAGTGTGCAGGACTGCCAGGGCATACACAGTGCCGGAGTGACCCATCAGCGTCTCCAGCTGCTGGAACGTGTTCAGCTCCCACACCTGTTTGCCAGAACCAGGCACATCATGGGGTAGAGGGTTAGGATTTTAATGAATATCTGTGATAGTATTGTTCATCAGAAGGACATATTATGGAGCAGAGAAGCTTAACTATTAGATAACATGAAAACGGTAAAACAAAATATTAATACTACATTTTCATTTCTGAAAAAATTTAAATAAATAGTAATTACCAACATATATCTCTTTTGAAGACTTAGCTCACATAAAGATCTGGGATGAATTTTAATCAGTTTGAAGCCTCATTTGATCTACCTTTGATCCATTCAATTTTTCCAAGATCTACAGACAAATATTTGATGTCAATATTTTCCCAATCAAGCATTATATATTTCTGTTTAATATCTTAAAGTATCACATAATTTAGCAATGCACTCTGCAAATAAAAGCATCAACGATGGATAAACTAACAAAAACCTAAACCAGAGTTCAAGAATTCTAACTAGACGTATAAATCTGTGAAATCACATTTCCTAGAGTTGGTTAGTTTCTAACGTCCAACATCAGCCACTAGGCTGTATCAAAGTGTCCCAAGATTAACGTCTGACAATTTTATATACTGCCACACACAGACAGGGCAGAGATACCAGGACTCCTGTCCCAGCCCGTGATATATTGACACCGACCTAACCAGTAGGGGACAAAATCAAAATAAATTTGTGAATGATGGAAATGAACCAGGGACCTCCATTTTGAGAGCAAAACACTTACATGGATGCAGTTCTCATAGGTGCCACAGAGGATGTGGTGGTTGGTGATGGCGATGCTGTAGACGCTGCCACCTGATGTCTCAAGGTCACGCACACACTCCAGAGTATGGAGATTCCACACCTGAATGAAAAAAAAAAAATATCACTGCAGTATAATTTGGCATAAGTCATTTTCGCTACTTTTGAGATAAAAAATGTTTTATTTCATTATTTCTGCTTCAAATTGGACACAAGTTTCAAATGAGATAAAGCAAAAACCTATTAGCCCATTTTTAAGAATAAAAATCAGTTTAGTTAGATCTCATTTTCACCTTTACAATGATATATCACTCTCATTTGACTTACGCCATAATTAATCGTAACACTGTAATAATATCGATAGCATCAGGCACAATCGGGCCAAGTCTAAGTAAGCAGATTTTACAGGAGAAGGAAAAAACTATAATTTTATTGAAATTGAATTTAAGATACCTATCTGTTCTTAACTTAACTCTCAAGTGCTATTTGTTTAGTCACTACAATAAAATATGCACGATTGTGAATACATTTGCATATTTTAGACTTAGCCGTTTTGAGATCACTAGAAATAACATGAGTTGGCCGCAGCAATCTCAGGTCTGGCCGTTTTGTGCCGTCAAAACAAGAAGGCGGGAGACTTAGCCGGTTAGATCACGTGTTGATATCACAAAATCTATTGGACGTTGATCCTAACTATTTATACACAGCACGGGGAATCCCCAGATGCACGAGTTATGCGTATAAAAAGAAATACGAATATTTCGGACTTGGCCGGTTTGTCCCCGATACCATTGATACATGACAGCTTCCTTCAAATTAAATTGCAAGATGTGAAAAAAAAAAAAGATAAAGAACAAAAAAAAGTCTAAATTAGTACCCGAAAGCAGCTTCAAAAGATTAAAGATGATGAAAGAAGAATGAATAAATAATGAGAAAATTATTAACGCTCATATTTAAACTCAAAACCTTCTCAATAATAAGCCCCTCACCTTAACAGTTTGGTAAGATCCACTGAAGAGATAGTCACTCGTAGCAGCCAGAGCTCGCACCCAGTGGTTCAACCCAGTCAGCTCTTTCTTCAGCTCAAATGTGTGAACATCATACACCTAAAGCAAGGGTCATGCAACAAATAAATTTTCGTTGAAAAAGGAAAAAAAAAAGGGGGACGCTTAGAAAGACGACAGACAGATCATAGAATACTTGAGTAAGCAAGAGACACATGGAGGCATGTTGGAAAATTATCAGCAAACATACAAAAAGTCCAACTTTACACTTCATGGTTTATCATATAAAGAAAGTGCTGGTAACCAAATCAGCAGGTGTTGTGGAGTGGAGGCAGGAAGTTTGCAGTTCTAATTCTCATCATTTAAGGTATGTAAAACTTATCAAATACTACATTTTTCATGAAGATACCAACCTTCAAGGCGCAAAGTGCTACACTACATACAATTTTTTGTTTTTTTGTTTTTTCGTTCCTGTACCACTGATAAAAAATAATGTCCATTTTCCTTATAACGTGAAGAGAAAACGTATAATGTATAGGTGATAAATAATTATAATATAAATTAGAAGTAACATGGATTTTTTTCTAATGAACTAAGTTAGCACCAGCTCACCAGACATGACAAAACGTATCTCATGAGAATAACTTTGGGCGATCCACTGTACATGTGGTACCTCTATGCTATTAAGATTTTTTAATCCAAATATTCCAATCTTCTACTCCTCTTTTATTTCATCAATTTACGATAAGTAAGAAACCAGCTATAACACTAACATGGATTGATTGACATTACTAGGTGAGAATTGCCTGAGAGACAATAAAAGAATGCACCGTACCCGTATAACCTTGAGGGATCCACTGAAGAGCATATTGCTGGCAGCCACTAAGGTACACACTGGGTTGTCATGAGCTTTGAAGACGTGGGTGCTCTCATACGTATCCACATTCCATACCTTTTGATAATACATGAAGCATTTGTACTAGCATACTTTTTTTTGTCATAAGCACTGTTAGAAAATGATAAGTTTAATGATACAAAAAGCATTGTACTAGCATAGCTTTAGATATTAAAAAAAACTGTTAGAAATCTAACTCTCCCTCTCTTTTACACATATGAGTGATAAGATAATTCTGTATTAATCCCTCAAGGGGGAATATAAAACGGACATGCCCAAGACAACTTGTACACTTTACACTTTAAAAACATGGATGAGAAAAAAAAAGAATTTGCGTATGTAAATATTACAGTTGTTTTAAAAGTTCATCCATTTCATAGAAATAAAAAATGATGCCCATTTACATTACAAATAGATGATGCATATTTAACAAAATAAAATCAGTTGTATATAAGTTCATAGAAAAACATGGCAGATAAAATTGTAAGAAATGTAAAGCTTATTTTGAAATGGTGTAATTATTTCACAAATCCATATATATTTATTACCCATTTTGATATGGACTATATCTCAATATTTTTTATTTACGGCTAATTCTGAATCACAACTCTGTGAGATTACGGCAAATTATGTGTTTTAGCTGACATTAACTTACGATGATTGTACGGTCGTGGGAGCCACTGAACAGGTTGTGACCATACGTGCACAGGGCCAGTACGATGCCAGTGTGTCCCTCCATCGTCTTGACACATTTGTAGCTGGAGCTGGTGTCCCACACCTGAAGCAAAAAGCAAGGAGAGTATAGCAAGCTCATAGTGCTTTGTACAAACAAAGACATTAATCATGCATTTCATAGTGGATTACTATGTATCCCACCATGTTTCTAAAAAAATTCTAATTGTTTTTTTATAAAAAGTCATAAGTAGGAAATTTAACTTCGTTGAAAATGATAAAAAATGTACATGTCTTTTTATACTGGTATTTTTTAAATGTGTAAACAAAGACAGGGAGAAATTATAAAGAAAGAAATGATGTTGCACTATGGTTCTGCACATTATTTGGCAATCATTAGATACTTGGAAAGTCAGATAGGCACTAGTCTCATGAAAGTATAAGAAAAAGGGGCAGAGAAGTAAATAATGAAAACATTTTTATCACGAGCATGGAATATATGTGAACGACTTTCAAAACGATTATCTGACTTTCTTAGCAATTAAAACTTGTGCAGAAAATAGCATGCAGCACATAATTACCTTAATCGTTGTATCTGTGGATCCACTAAACAGGTAATCTCCCATTGCACAAAGACACCATACTGGTCCCTGTTTGGAGATTTAAAAAAATGTTAGGCATTGAATATTGAACATTGATTCAAAAACAGCTAATGCGTATATTTTGGGAAAAATGGTGGTGGGTGGGTAAGGGGGAGGGGGAAGGGTTGGGGTTGTTAACGCTTTTTAAAAAAATGTTTCAATAACAGGAGAAATTGTCATGAAAGTCACTGTGTGACATATTTACTATTCAAGGTTAAAAAAGCCTTTATATTATATGTGGGGGGATTGATTGTTGACTTTTCCTCCATGTAATGATCATTTTATCTTTCCTATAAACTAACAAATGAGCTTATTTTTAGAAATACAAAACTGATGCTTCAGCGGAGGAGAGGGCCGAAGAGAATATCTGTGAAGCAACCAGGGTGAATTTTTGCTTTGAGTTATGTATGATGTGTCTCAAAGCATCAAATGCACTTTAAGAGGTTGAAAAAAATTAAAACTTATTTGTACAGAGATACTTTTTTTATTTGAAAATCAAAAGTTTAATCTGCAGTAGTTTCAAGCTCTAAACTTATATCAATGACTCGTGCCTGATTTACCCTGATTGCCTCACGTTTTTAATTTTGGTAGTCAGGTGACACCAACAAAAAGAGGTAACTAAAGGTTTCAAATTTCAATGCTTGTATGTCACAATTACTTTTTTTAAATGGAAAAAAACCCAATTTTTGTTGGTTAGTGAAATAGTCGTAACGTACTAATTCTGATGAGAATGTGATAAAATCTGCGGTACTACATTAAAATTAATTAGCCTGTTACACTCACCAGATGCCCGACCCATGTGCCTTTACACTTGAACATAGAGATAGGATCATATGCTGGAAAAAAACAACAAATCAGCTTCAATATTTTAATTTGTCCACACCTCACATCACATATTTAGTTGCTGAAAGTATGCACCTTACATTGTCAATAAGTTGAAAAGATAATGGGTTTTTTTTAAATCAAATACGTAACTTTTTTTTCTTGTGTTGAAAAAAGAATTTCTTCAGGAAATAAAAAAAATTGTGCAGGTATGACTCTTGCTGTGCTGTGAAAATTAAAAAAAATTTTTTTTTTTTTTAACAGAAAATTAAAAACAATTTTCACCCAATTTGATTTGGCGTTATCCTAGGAATCAAGGGTGTTAATAAATATCAATCTTAATTATTACTACGAATATTAAACTTTCTATTTGCCAATATATTTATGCCAATACTTTAGAAAAAAGATATTTTTCTTTTAGTCTAATCAAATCGCAAATTATGTACTCTCATAAAAACGCAAAAGATAATTAATTATTAATTCTTAAACTGCTGGGATTATATCTTTATTATGAGTTTTCAGCAAAGCGTACCTCCAGCTGTGGCTCCGAGATTTATTCTGTTGTTTATGTGAGACATTTCCTCCTAAAGATAAAAAAAAAAAAAAAAGCAATGAGATATAACGATTGAACAAGTGAGTAAACAAACCGAGAACAATTTATAACTTCAGCAAACACTATGGCCTCAGAGATATCAACATGAATAAACACCACCGAGGCTTAATTGTAATAAACTTTAAAAAAAACAATAAATCATTGTTACAATATTTTCTGTTACGAATATTATGCTTAGAAAAGTAAAAAAACTCAAATATTATTATTAGACGTGACTGTTCATAGCCGACGTCTTTCTTTTATTCTGCCAGATTAAATTTTTCAGTATAATAGTACACAGCTATAGCTTTAAATAGTCCATATTTTATATGTCCCTGATTTTCATTTGTAATTTTATTGCAAAATGTAATACTTTAAAATGCAAATAAAAAAAAACAACTGAATTTTTAAAACAAAGTAATTTTTCCAAAACTTCGCATTGATAGAAAATTAAGACAACTACAACTTCCAAAAATTCTTGCAAAGTCTGCAAAATGCATATTTTGTTTATTTTTGGCAAGCAGAATAAGGTGTAAAGAAAAAGTTTCATGAAAGTATATGAAAAGTTAATGTACCGTCATTGCTGAAATATCCTTTTGATTGTTGACTATCTCATCCATAATCTTGTTTTGGTTTCTGTCCACCATCTCTGTTGAGTATTGAAACAAAATTAATGTAGAAAACTTAGTATAGATTTTCTAAGATACATACTTTTTATTTCGATAAATTATAAATTACACATTACTTGTACTTCTTGGACAAACTTGATTTATGAATGTGAATATTAAGAGCTTTTGCGTAAATTTCTTCTTTCAAACTGGCTCAATTAGAATAAGAGAAAGTTACACACTTACTTTTTTCTCCCTGGCTTTTCTATTTTATTTTGAATGCCGATTCTAAGATACTATGAAACTTTATTCGCTCTTTAAAGGCCTATTTTACATGCTATTAAAAATTTGAATGATTTCCAAAACACAGGGTTAAACAAAATCCATCTCTTTCCTGAACAATGTCAATTATAGGCTTATTTCACCATATCTGTTTTGACTGTCATTGTATGGAATCATTCAACGGGAAGACGTTAAACCCAAACAAATCGACTGCTTCTGCTTCTAAGAATTCATAAAGTCCAATGTGTTTTACCTAATTTCATATCCACCGTCTTTTCCAGATTCTCAAGCCTCTCAGACAAGCGGCCCAGCATGGAGCGGAGAAATTCAACCTCCTGGTCCTTTTGATTTAATGACATCTGAAAAAGTAAAAGCAAGGAGAAAAGATAATATAGGTGTAGAGTTATATTGATAACAATAATAACAATAACTATAATAATAACAATAAAAATAATAATAATAATAATAACAATAATAATAATAATAATAATAATAATAATAATAATAATAATAATAATAATAATAATAATAATAATATTTGTACATGTCATTGGACAACTTTTAGTTATTTATTAATGATAATAAAAATTTACACCGTAATAATCACTCCAGAATAAAAAATATGTATGCTGTAAGAAGAAATTATAAACGTATCGCATTAAATTATGTTACATGCAAACAGGTAAGCTTCATGCCAAAAATTAAATTAATTTAGAAACACAAATATATCAATAAAAAAAAATCATTTGTTATAAAAAAAAAGAAAAAACACCAGCGAATAAGTAATACCCAGACACTAACAGGTTGGTTGGTTGGTTGGTTGGTTGGGTTGGTTTAACGTCCAACAGCAGCACTATATAGACTATATTGTAGATGGGCCCCAAGACGGACGTCTGACAATTTTATGTGCTTCCACACATGAGACAGGGCGGGGATACCATGACTCCTGTCTCAGCTTGTCACATTACCCTGACACCGATCCAACCAATAGGGAACGCAACAGCCAGGATTCGAACTCTGGACCTTTTGCGTCGGAAGCCGATGTTCTACCCCTGGGCTACGCGCCCCCCCCCCTGCTAACAGGTAATGGCTGCCAAAATTATTTTTGCACCCATTTAGTAATGTTAACAGTTGAAAATGAAGTCTCTTATTTGAAACACACGATCAGAAAAAAAAAAATTAATACCTTATCAAACAAATTTGGTTTTTACCTGCAAATCGGTGACTCTTTCATCTGTTCTCTGAAGAAAGTCTTTCATACCCTCAAATTTGCAGGTCTTCAGATGTTCTTCTAGTTCCTCTTGAGTACCCAGAAAGTCACAACTATTGAAACAGAGAACAGTACAGAATTGTCGATAAGTTTTAGTACGGAACAAAGAATTTGGGTATGCATTACAAGCTTTACATACAAGTTAAATCATATTATATTAATTATATCTCGTTGAATATTTGTTTACGCTTTTAATGAATTTTTAACCTTCCATCACCTTTCAAGTCTCATCTATTTCCTATATATTTATAAACACTTTAAAATTACCTGTACTTTTGATATGGACAGTGTACATTGCTGCAAGATCTTAAATGGTCATCCAAATCCTGTGAAGATAAAGAAAATAAATTTTGAACAAATGAAATCAACTAAATTCTGCTAAAACAAAGACATACAGATAGCAGATCTTTTTTCTATTAAATTGCACTGTAACCTTTTGTTGAAACATGCCCATTCGGCATAGTTATTTATTAGTTACCTTTTTCAAAAACATAGGGCAACCAACGTTGTTAGGGCACTCCACCATCATGTAGTCACAATCTCTTTCATGTTCTCTGTAGATAGAGAAACAAGTTGCATACAGAATGACAAATCCATATATTGCTTTAACTTGCATGAAACAATCAAGAAGCTGCAAAAAAATTAGGATAATACTGTATTCCGTTTTTGATTCATCACTTGTTTTAGCTACTTGTAATTGATTATTTTATTGCTTAATGACGTCTAATGTCAGCACTATATTGTTTATGGGCCCCACGACTGACGTCTGACAATTTTATATTCTGCCACACACAAGAGCAGTAGCGAGACCTGAACTCCTGTCTCTGCCCAACACCTTAATCAACCAGTAGGGAACAAAATTGTACAAATAAATTTTTAACCAGTTAAGGGATTCAAACTGCGAACCTTCTAATCTAGAGACCAAAACTCTACTATTTGAATCAGTTTGCCACCTCTTGTAACTGATAACCTTGTGGCTTGATAGAAAGAAAATCCTCAGTTTAACATCCCTTATTTAGCAAGCTTGGAAGAAAAAACAAAATCCTAAATAGCTAAAGATAAAAAGGTAATAATAAAAAAAAAAGATAGGAAACTACTAGCTTCTTATCAACAAATAATATACATTTGCCAGGTCATAACAAAATAATCAAAGATACTTAAAGCAAGGTCTTTATTTTACAATTACATAGCCTGGTGAAAGATAAAAAGGATGCCTGTCCATTCTTTTAATGGAAAGCTGCAAAGCAGATACGATATTCATTCAATAAAACATGATTTAATATATTTCTTTCAATTTGAAAAAGTTTGCAGAACACATAATAGCTCTCTCTTTTTTGTAATTTCTATGAGGTAAGTCAGACTATTTGAGTAATCTAGCACTTACAGGCGGGAGCCTAACTTCATTGTGGCTGGGCACAGGCCAGGTTCAACAACAAATGTTCCTGTTCCCTCGTCAAAGCGACATCCATATTTACAGTGTATGACCAGCTCAGAGATCTGCTCCGATACCGCTATGTTGGCCACCATTATCATCAGTTTTTGCTCATCCACAGGGCACACACCTTTGCACACACCAAAAAAAAAAAAAAAAAAAAAAAAAAAAAGGAAAAGAAAAAAAAAAAAAACATTTTAAAATGTGCATTGTTTATGCCTTAACAACGAGCTAGTATTGAAAGACAAAAGGATGCTCACAAAGTAAATTAAGCTATAAAGTACAAAAATTTAATAAAAAAAAAATGTTGGCCCGACACTAAATAAGCCCTCTAGAAAGCACATAAAGAGCATCATATGAACTTGTATCTTTGTTCTTATTTCAGGAGATATAGCTCCTTAACAGAGAGCTACCTTGAAGTTACAAATTTATGCTGAGTAAACCAAGTCTGAAAATGTGAAATATAGAGTTAAGATGTTCACAAAAAGATACCATTGATCTGATAAATATAAAATTATCCATTGTAATTGACCTTCTTTAACATATAAAAAAAGTGTTTTAGCAATTTTTTCCTTTCATTTTCAAAGATGGTATAAGTCAATTTTAACTATATAAAAACATTCTAGAGAAATACAATTATGAAAAACAAGGGAACTCACCATCTACCCTTGAAAGCACACAGGACCTGCAGTAAGTATGCTGTGGATTAGATTTTTTTTTATTACTATAGTTATTGGGCTTTATTGAATACACATAATAATCACCTACAATGGCCCTGGAACATTCTATATTCATAAATTACAACCTGTAGTAGTTGAGTTGGTTTAACGTCCAACAACAGCACTATAAAGGCTACATTGTGGACGGGCCCCAAGACTGACGTCTGAAAATTTTATGTGCTTCCCCACACAAGACAGGGCGGGGATAGCATGACTCCAACGGCCAGTAGGGAGCGAAATCCCCTGGGCTCGAACTACGAATTTTTGGCGTCGGAAGCCAATGGCTGCCACGTCCCCCATAAATTACAAACAATCATTTGAAGAAGGATTCAAATTGGTAGCGTTTAAACTAAAGCAAAGCCTCCCATTTATAAATGTGTACATACACAATAATGTATTGACTGATGAATCTCAAGGGAACTTTCAAAAATTTGTTTGCTTAAAGAAGAAGTTCAGGCTCAATTTTTATAAGAAAAGCAGCATAAGTTCATATGTCTACTCTTTTTTTTCTCATTCCTATCAGTCTAGGACTGTGTAATCAAAACAAAATAATAAACCACTTTTAATTGTTTTTAATTTACCTAGGGTAATTAAGTTTTATTTACAATACAATTAACAATGCAACAAGTTTGTGCATCATAAAACTTAAAAAATATATTAGTAATGGCTAAATAAAAGTTTATGACCAAAACTCAAAATAAATTATCTTAATTACACAACTTACACCACAAGACACTATCACTGGGTCTTTGAAAACTTTGTTGCAAAGTTTGCAAAAAAGTTTCTTGTTTGCAGATTCTACAAAAACCAAAACTTCCTGAAAAAGGTAAAATAATTATAGTTCAGTAAAGATTGATATGAGGAGGGGGAGAGAGAGAGAGAGAGGGAGAGAGAGAGAGAGAGAGAGAGAGAGAGAGAGAGAGAAAGAGAGAGAGAGAACGAGAAAGGGTGGATATACCATGACTCCTGTCTCAGTCGGTCACATTATACTGACACCGACCCAACCAGTAGGGATTGCAACAGCCAGGATTCAAACTCGGGACCTTTTGCGTCGGAAGCCGATGTTCTACCCCTGGGCCACCGTGCCCCCCGGAGGGAGAGAGAGATAGAGAATGAAGTAGACAACTTGTATAACAATTTTGTCTGTATCAGCATTTTAGCCAGTGACCATGTCATCGCATGATGTATTATATTATGTATTCTGTACTAAAGCATTACAGAAGTTTAATATGACAAAAGAAGATTAAAGTATCTCATGGGCAATCTGTTACATAGAATATAAATCATTGTATTTACTAAGCAGAATTTGTCTTTGGATTTTTTATAATTATTCATAACATTAATAAATTATCAAATGTATATTGGATAATTTGTTAACTGTTTTTGGTGTACACAAAAAATGTTTTGGCTAGTTCCTAATCATCCTTCCTATAGAAAGCTTACTTCCTTCTCCTCAAGAGCAGGTCGTGGTGAACGATTAGACAATTGTCTTTGAGGAGAGCCAGGGTTGAGGAAAGACCCAACACCCTGTGGGAAAAAGGAGATTCAATAAAAGAAAATAAGAAATATATAATTAATATTAAATAATTTTTTGAAGAAAAACTTTCCTGTCTATAAAATGGGTGAGATTTGAAATATTTTTTCCAAAGACTTGTTCAGATATTCAGTAGCACTAATGCTTCAATATACATTTTAAACGCATGTCATGTGAACACAAATTCTAACCTTTTGATCCAATTCCGGAAATCCTTAATATATTTTTAGACCTGCATGTGGGCCCCAACCAAATTGTCTGACCTTTTTTGCATAAAGATTGGATTTTGTTTTGTTATTTTAAAGCTCTTTGAAATGTGAACAACAGTCTGTTTGAAATATGTTGTGATAAATAAGTTATGATTTTATTATAATGAACTCCCTCCCCCCATAATTAGGATCAAATTCAACATTGGAATTTTGAGCCGTATTTTCAGATGGTTTGCATAAAGGATAATATTGTATCTTTGTAATCAAAACAAATAATCTTAAGCATCATATGTCGTCGAAATGTAGGGGAGAGAGATAGATAGATAGAGAGAGAGAGAGAGAGAGAGAGAGAGAGAGAGAGAGAGAGAGAGAGAGAAAGAGAGAGAGAGATAGAGAGAGAGAAAGAGAGAGAGAGAGAGAGAGAGAGAGAGAGAGAGAGAGAAAGAGAGAGAGAGAGAGAGAGAGAGAGAGAGAGAGAGAGAGAGAGAGAGAGAGAGAGAGAGAAAGGTAGAGTAGATCTAGATCCTACACCTATATAAATCCAAAATTAATGGGGAGTTCTCGGCTGGAATCTATGGAGCATAATGTTATAAATCGGCGTCGTGAGTCCAGCCGAGAAACTTTCAAAGTTAGAATCTAGGGCATGACTAAGTGTATTTAATGTTACGAGAACTCTTGTCAAAGTGAAGTTAAAAGAGTATACTCTACAGTATAAAGGAAAGCCAATCTTAAAGCAAGAAATAAATGCAAATCAAGAAACTTCAGAAAACAGAATCCATAATTGCATTCAAAGTGAACGAATGAAATGGAATGGAAAATTCTGTTGTCGAGTGAAAACACAAGAAAATGAAACTTTGGAAGGAGAAACAAAAGTCATCAAAATTGCACGTGCTTGATTTACATTTAAAATTGATACACATCTTGGTTTATAGCAGTGGTTCCCGATGATGCGAGATGAGCTTTTCCAACATCAATTTGAAACTTGAACCGTAGCTCATCAGTCCAGAGAATGAATTGACTGAGCTATTTTGTGGCATCACTGATGCACTGATAAAATCTAACAATTTTTTGTTTTACAATCAAAATAGATACTCACAATGCCATCACCAGATTCATGGCTTTGTGAAAAACGGTTTGGATTTGACTGCAAAGATGACTCAAAGGCACTATCATCATCATCATCATCACCAGCTGTAAATGACAAAATAATATAGAATTTTTATACAAGTTCACAAAACTGCAGGAGATGATTCTCATTTTATCTATTTCACAATTCATTTTTTAAACTAGTCATAAATTTCAAAGGAATTACAATGGTATATTAGTTTCTCTTATACAGGTGAGTTCTTTTAAACTAGAAGCAAATAAATGCACCCATATGATATTTTTAAGTGACTGGAATTTAAACATTTTTTATGTCTTGAACAAAATGTACTTCAAATTTATGTCAAGTCTACAGTGGAAAAATAGTCACAGCTGAACTTTTTCATAAATTTGTAATTTTTAAAAAAATATTTTCAATTGACTTGAAAGGACTTCAGGATGTCATTTGAAAAGACTATCGAGGCACTGTATGCTTTGCTAAAACAGGTTTACCACTATCAAATTGATAGAACTCACCATAACTTAATTTTGACACAGGTTGAAAGCCATGAGCTCCTGCAGGCATTGAGTCAGGGATGGGATGAGAAGCTGACATGAAGCCTCTATCCATGATGGGATAGTAAGTGGGACCAGAGGAACAGGGAACCTTTTAATCAAACCATCCTGTCAAAGTATACAACTTAATTTCAGTGGTAGCCTTATAAGTCTATGTATACATATACTTTAAAAAAACATACCAAAGCATATGAAGAAAAATTTGAATGCACATTTATATAAATCTGGATCTTGACCTATGCTGAGCACAACAACTTTATGGCATATACTATATTATAGTTCAGCCTAGATTTAGCTAAAGATTTGCTTTTAACATTGAAAAAGTTTTATTCTATCCCTTTGTAACCTTGCTAAAAATTCATAAAAAGTGATCATTTGGTTAAAACTAGTCAGAAATTATAAATATACCGAGACGAGATGTCTTATCTAGTCAAAACAAATTTTAGAATTAGAATTTATATCATACTGATGAACGAGTCTGGGACATTCTCTAGCCCTGAAATCCGTTTATAAGTCAACGACACTTTACCTCTTTAGACATCTAAAGTTATGTGCTTTTTTAAAATTTATTTTCTACTTTGTTTGATACTTTTTATACCTAAAAACTCGGAGATGTTACGTTTAGAAGCTGAGTAATGTCTCCGATGTTTTGACTCGTCTAAGGACTGATATTTTCCTCTTATCCAGCCTACTTTCTCTTTCGGATCTTCATGTTTACCTTCTAATTTCATTTCCGGGGTATGGGAGACAACTATCATGCTATTATTGACACGAATATGGACGCATTGTGGAGCTCCCAAAGATTTATATTAAAAGCACTAGATCGCTCAGAAAAAAGGCGGCCCCTCTTCGCGGCATATCAGCGGGGTCGGACAGGGTGGGCGGACAGAATGTGGGGACAGGAACTACCGATTCTGAGTCCAGCTCAATAGATAAATAAACGGCGATTGTTATTATTGTTATTAGTAGTATTGTTATTAGTATAAGTGTTAGCAATAGTATTAGTAATAGTATTAGTAATAGTATTATATATTTCTTTTTTTGTATTGTCCTACCTTGAGATTACAGCCATTTCTTGCGACACATGTGTTTCGAGCGGTTTCAGCAACCGCTCTCTTCGGGCGTCTGGCGTAACTGGCGTTTAGTTGCGTGAATCCCGCCTTTTTCTAGCGCTTGTTCTTTGAAGTTTTGGAGTAAGTGTTTATATCGGTGCGGGCAAGTGGTTGAGGCTTGGTTTTAGCTTGAGAATGTAAAATTTTTCCGAAATGCATAGGTTGCATCGCTCGCTTGCTGGGGAGTAGGTTTCTGCTTTTTCGATGATGTCCCATGAAATTTTGTATTCCAATATTTTTTTTCTTTTAGTTCCCATATTAGTTTACTGAGTGTTGTGGCTGATCTTTTATGCTCCAGTCTGAAGCTTGATGTGCGTTGATTGTATCTTGTTTTGAATTCGTTTGATGTGATGCCGACGTATGTGTCTTTTGTTTTTTGTTCGACGGTGGCTCTGTATATACCGTAGCTTTAAAGATCCATGTGTAGGATTATCACAGTTAAATTTTATTATATACACCAAGTCGGACGTCTGACAATTTTGTGTGCTGCCACACACGAGACAGGGCACATTATACTGACACCGACCCAACCAGTAGGGAACGCAACAGCCAGGATTCCAACTCGGGACCTTTTGCTTCGGAAGCCGACATTCTACCCCTGGACCACCGTACCCCCATGGAGACCTCACCTTTCAAGAGAAAGGCGTAGGTAAGAGTGTCCCAGCCGAACTGGATAAAGTACCACCTGATTCCATAGCGCTTTCTAATTTTCTCTTAGAAATTTGTGTACAATTAGCTTTGCACCTGACAGTCTATAATCTTCTATGTAGAGATATTCTGGAGGGTATAGCCGAGGGACTGAAGGGATGAGAGGCAGAGGAAGACCAAGAGGAAACTAGTTGGATGACATAAAAGATAGGACACATAGAACAGGCTTTGTGAATGGACAGCCAAAGCCCAGAAAAGGGAGGATTGGCATGCCATCTCACGTCAACCTCCTCAGAGATGGCACGAGATGAATGAATGAATTCAATTGCGCGTCATCCCAAGCAGAGGGAAGTGTCATTTAAAGAGGGAAACCTCCAAAAGGTAAATTAGGTAGATCGATGCACTTTTTTAATGTGTGCAATCTGGCATAAAAATCGAGACAACTTCGACATATTTCAGTACTTTTTGCGAGCAGGTATGTGTCTAAATATAGCTTGGTCTTTTTATTTCATTTTTTTAATCGCACCCAGAAGGATCGTGGGGTTTATGCCGGAGGACATCACCTATAAAAGTGATGATAAAGAGGGGGGGGGGGGGTTCTGAAGCCGCCTGTGTGTTTGGGAATGAGGTGGAGCGTGTGCCAGCTGTGAAATCTTCATGCAATCGCCATTCCTGCCAACATATATCGAAATGAGCCAGCATCTCAGAGGATTGCCTTGCGCATTTTGGATATTTTTTACTATACTTATTTCAACTTTATTGCCATAAAGTCCATTTTGTGGATTTATGCTTTAAGGTTTGATATTGGTAGCGGCCCTGTATGAAAACACTCCAATCAACTAAGATGCGATTTGTGTGAAATGGTCGCTTTAGAAAGCATATTAGGCGGACCATCATAATATTTTTGGGAGGTCCGTGAACCATTAAAAGATTTTCTAGGTACTCTGAAAAAGTTGCCTGCGAAGGGCAATCGAGAGCCACTTCACTATAATAGATTGAACAACAACCGTAAAAATAATGTTTACCTATGTAGAGAAGTCAGACTAGTGCATTTAACAAACAGATAGAATAACTGCCCACAGCAACTGAGGTGTTTGGCTTCACGAAGAAAACTCCTGTCGGCAAACAAAAAAAAATCTTAAAAGAGGCTGACATAAAATTAAGTCTCCTTAATAGAGGCAAGACATCAAAGTTTTATTGAACAGACACACATAAAACATCCTTTAACTGTAAAGAAGTACGGAAGAGAACTAGAGGTAGACCAAAACAAAACTGGGACGATATACTGGTGGCAGCAAAAGGAACGACCTGGCTGCGAAATGTGCAGAGAGAGAGAGAGAGAGAGAGAGAGAGAGAGAAAGAGAGAGAGAGAGACAGAGATGCAATGTTGACACCTATACCTAGATCTGGATATGGCGTTACTGAGTGATAATTATATATCACAAACATTCTCGCTTTTTTTATTTTACTGTATACTATAATATATCATTCTATATATTCAATCATATCAATCATATATCTGTCTTCCTTTGCACCTGTCTGTATATCAAATGATCTATTTATTTATATATCTATCTATTTATCTATCTATCTATCTATCTATCTATCTATCTATCTATCTATCTATCTATCTATCTATCTATCTATCTATCTATCTATTCGACCTGTAGCTCTAACATCTATTGTTTTTAAATGTTTTGAAAGAATAATCCTAAGACATCTTCTCTCCGACTGTGGAAACAAATTAGACCCTATGCAGTTCGCATACAAGAAAAATAGAAGTGTAGAGGATGCTTTGTTAGTTTTTACCAATAACATCTTGAAACATCTTGAAACCCCTAAAGCATATGCAAGAGTGACTTTTCATCCGCTTTTAATACCATCCAAGCCCATTTATTAGTGGAAAAATTAATAACTTTAAAAATTAACACCAGTATTATTCTGTGGCTATTAGAGTTCCTCACAAACAGACCCCAGTTTGTAAATATCAATGAAACATACTCCAAAAAGATAGTAACCAACACGGGTGCTCCTCAAGGTTGTGTTTTATCTCCAATTTTATATTCTATCTATACTAATGATTATAGGGCCACTGATGTAAACACTCGTCTTATTAAATTTGCCGACGACACAACTCTACAAGGCCTTTTAAGCACCTCAGAGGACGGTTATAAAGCCGAGGTAAAAAACTTCCATGACTGGTGCAAAGATAACTTTCTGACACTCAATGTAGATAAGACAAAAGAAATTATTTTTGATTTTAGGATAAAGAAAGATATAGTGATTCCTCTCTCGATTGAAGACAGGACTGTTACAATTGTCGACAGCTACAAACATTTAGGCTTGACAATAGATTCCAAATTAAACTGGAATGTTCACATTGATCATTTATGTAAAAAGGTAAACCAAAGGCTGTATTTTTTAAGAAAACTCAATTCCTTTAATGTTAATAAGACTATTATGACTTTATTCTACAATGCAACCATAGAAAGCATTATTTGTTTTGGCATCACTTGTTGGGGAGGTTCAGCTCTTTCAAAAGATAAAAATAGAATAGATAGTTTGATTAAAAGAGCGGGTAAAATAATGAAACTGGACCCACCACTTTTCACTGATCTTTACAAGAGGCCACTTTTGAAAAAATGTCTAGATGTAACTAAAGATATCGACCATCCACTAAATCAGGAGTTTATGTTTTCCACACGCAGCGGTCGCACAATTCAACCTAAAGCTAGAACCGATCGCTACAATAATTCATTTGTGCCATCAGGCTCACGGCAAATGAGGAGCTCAACATGAAACGAATGTGTTAATGCGAGCTTGTAACTGTGTGCGTGTGTGTGTGTATATGTATGTGAGCCATCACTCATATTATGTAATGTAAAATGTTTATTTTTATTATTATTACTGTGTGTAAAATACTTTTAACATGTCCAAATCGATTTTCACAATAAGGGACAAATAAAAATTATCTTATCTTATCTTATCTTATATATCTGTCTGCCTTTGCGCCTGTCTATATATCAAACCATCTATTTATCTATCTATATATCTATCTACCTACCGACTTACTTACCAACCTATCTATCTAGGCCAAGGACACATTCAACAAAATGAAAGCCATATTTACAAATATGAACATAACAGTTACTACCAGCACCACAATCAACACTCTGAAAGCCTATGTTTGGTCAGACCTTTTGTATGGACGTGACAGCTGGACACTGATTAAAGACACAGACAGGAGGCTGGAAACTGTGGAAGTGTGTTTCCTTTGAAGGGTGGTGAAAATATCATGGACAGAGAAAAACCAACACAGAAATTGTGGAAATGACAGGATACAAACGATCCCTACTACACTTGTAAGAAGACCGAGATCGAGAAACATATAGTATGTGACAAAATAGGAGGGCGGAAAAGCAGAGGAGACAGAACCACATACATCGATGGCCTAAACAACTATACCATCAAGAAAATTTTAAGTAACACCGAGCTGATAAGGACTGACAACAGTGAGGCCTGGTGAGCCATAGGCTCAAGACGTGACACGAGATGGAGAAGAATGTTCTTCTGATGTCCTAGTAGGCGCTGAGGACTAACATAAGTAAATATCCTCTTTAATGGTTTGGAAATCAGGTGCAGCGGACATTCAACCAGAATGTGATAAATGGATAATTGACAGCTTCAGGTATGACACTGAGAAGGCTCTTAAGCTCTGAGTAGAAAGGCGTGGGTAAGGTGAGAATGTCCAAGTCGGACTCGTTCGAGAACCACGTGGTCTCGATTTCTAGTGTGAGATACTTTCGCCCAGTGACTTAAAAGTGGTTGAACACAGTGTAATTTGTTGTTTGTCTTATTGTTCCATCGCGCTTTCCAGTTTTCTCTCATAAACTTATGTACAGTTGGCTTTGCATCTGAAGCCGTTATCTGCACCTGAGTAGGCTCAAGTTCGAGCCTGATTTTGGCGAGCTCATCAGCCATTTCATTTCCTTAAATTCCAACATGGCTTGGAATCCAGCAGACAACAATTTTCTTAACATGTTTCTATATTTCGTGAATTTTTTCTAATATTTTGAGAATTCTAGGATTTTTTAAGCTTGCCTACCCTACCACTTCCACAGAGAAAACGAGTCAGAGAGGATTAATACAAAATTTTCTTTTCTTGAAGTGGAGACAGTGTCGAGTGACATACACAGGATTACTGCCTCCGCAGTAAATACACACGCTATGAAAGATGCTCCACCCATACTGTCATCACCAATTTTTCCTTATGAAAAATACACCCCAAATGAAGTATAGGCGGACGGTGTGGGTTTTAGGCAAGAATACACCAATATTAGCAAAGTGCAAGAAATACTACAAAAAAAATTAATAATACAAACAAGACATTATACACACTGGTATCAAAAGGTGAAGAAAATTGGCAAGATTCTAAGACAATCACATCTCATAGACGACGACAGTGATGTAAAACGGAGAAAAATCGTGCATGTATGGCACTTAATAAACTAAATAATGTATAGGTAAAAGGAATCAATCTCAAAACATCAAGTAAAAATACACTATGCAAGTCTCTTGTTAAGTCCATGTTGGTTTTTAACTGCGGAACATGGGCTCTTACCATAACAGTAGAAGAGATAATGCATTCCACCGGAAATGAATATGCCAGAAAAAAAAACACTTTCATTGCAAGTGTTAACCCGCTGGGCCTCTTAAATCATAAATATATAACGTAGAGACAAAAACATATCCGCCAATAAGGCAACGAGAGCCTATTATTTATCTAGTGCGACACATAACAGAGAGCGACCACAAACAACTCTTGCCAATAGTGGTCAACATAAACCTAGCACTGATAGACCATTCAGTTAGAAAACAAATTAAGACTTAAGAGAAGAGATCACTGAACATGCCCACAATAGAGAAGGGTGGAGACGACTCCTATCACAGATCGAAAAGGCTGCCGAGGTGTCGCAGACAAAAAACTGGGACGCGATACGGCCTTAAATCAAGTAAGTTTTAACGTAAGGCGGGTTTGTTTTGTTTTTTGTTTTTGTTTTTGTTTTTGCAAAATCATGGAACGAAACAAAAAACTGCCGCTACCAACTTGACAGTTTGTAGAACGATTCGGAGAACTAAAGTTTCCAAACTTCTTAATTCCAAGATCCCAAAAGCAGAGACAAAGGGAATCGGTTTTGTTATCATAAAGATTTAAGTTGCGGTCCAAAAGAATATAATTCTTTTGCCATTCATGCACAAAATAAAGTTTGGTCCTACTAAAATAGGGGTTGTTAGTCTTGGCCTTATGGCCCACTCCTCAACAACAAAGCGCCAAACGAAGAGATGACCGATAGTCATATTCTTTAGCGCTTTTTGATATGGCATCTGTGGTTTGTTTGCTTATATGTTGCTTAGCGTTCAACGTCAGCACTATATAGACTTTATTATGGACGGGCCCCAAAACTTAAGACTCAAGTCTGACAATTTTACATGCTACCACACAAAAACAGGGCGGCAATGCAATGTGGTTGTTAATGTCGTCTTCAAAAAAATACACAGAAAAAAATCGAAAACAAGGCAATAGAAGACATTTTAAACTAAATTGTACAATCTCTCTAGTGCTTTGGCTGTTAGAGAGACGACGACTGTTCAAGAACGTTCCCCCACAGCTGACATTATCAATGGACTTTGTCTCGAACCAAGGCTGCAGGTTAGATCAGGTTTAACTGCCCCTGCTTTAAAGGGGAAAAGATTCATGAGCCAAATGCCCATGGAGGCTGACATGAAAATCCATGTGGTGTGTTGTAAAAGCAATTTTGCAATTTGTAGATAGCATATATATTATTGCTTTGCGTATTCTGGTAGACAATAGATTGGTGTCTTCTTAGTTTCATTTAACTATAATTCATCTATTTTTGTAAGAGTACTGTACTCGCCTTAAGTAATTGTTGCTGCAACTTATAAAAGATTTGTTCATCCTAAAGTTAGGACAAATGACAAAGTTGTTGTTGTCGTCGTTGACTACATTTTTTCTGCGTGTTGTTGATGCTAACGTTATTTTGTAACAGACTATATGTGGCAGCGATTTTTTTGTATTAAATGTCGGGCCAATAAGATTTACTATGTAGGGCAAGGATGAAACGGTTTCCAATGCCACAGTCAACGGGTCACTTTGCACAGTGTCTGTATCTTTAGCCTTTTGAAATGTCTTTCTAAATATTGAGCTAAGCACTATATTTCAATACCTGAAGTCAATGCGGTGGAAAACCCGAAAGACATAGACCTTGCAATGGATAGATAGATCGCATGTATGAGAGGCCAACAGACAGCTGTGCAGGAACGAAATGTTGCATTTTGGCGAGACTAGATTTAGGCGACATCAAAACTAAGGCAACAGGCTAGCATAACTGAGGAACATCTGTCACGATAAATTTTTGGGGAGATCCTTAACCCGATTGACTAATCGATTGATTAACTGAATATTTAGTCATCCACATTCAAAGGCAAATGTGCTGCTGATGTTAGTGGTGATGATTATGATGATGATGATGATGATGATGATGATGATGATGATGATGATGATGATGATGATGATGATGATGATGATGATGATGATGATGATGATGATGATGATGATGATAATGATGATGAGAGGGAGGAGTTGGAGGAGTTGGAGGAGGAGTTGATGATGGCCTGGTAGCTGAGGGTGAAGGAGAGGTTGGAGGAGAATGGTAAGGATTTTGACGATGATGATGTGGTAGTGGTGATGATGATGATGATGATGATGATGATGATGATGATGATGATGATGATGATGATGATGATGATGATGATGATGATGATGATGATGATGATGATGATAACGATTTAACTTTTCAATAATAAATTAATATTGTACTCCCTGGTTATGCTGTAGTTTGGCGTTGGATTAAATCAGTTTCAGCCTGGAAGCTCATCTGGGGGGTTCTTTTTGGTCTGGAAGCAGCGACATGTGCATCACGTGACGCCAACATCTGTAGAGTAGTGAATAAACATCATTATATTCTTTAACAGTGTTCTCAATGTCTGAAACTCGATTTTCAATATTAAATAATAAAGTTACAAACCTATTTTGGAAATGCTGAATCGTACAAAAACGTACTAGGTTCACATTTATAAAAGAATTCAATACAATAATTGTAATCATACAAAATTAATAAGGGCAGCGTTTTAGACACGCAGGGTATTGCACAATTAATTTAAATGTTATTTCAAATTAATAGATCTATACCCGTATATGTAGACAGGGTCTTCGAATGGTGTATAAACGGAGCCAAGTGAAAAGAAAACTAAGTACATCTAAATCTTTACTCCATTGACAAATAAAATAATGTTTTAAATAATTATCCAGTTTAGAGTCAGGCAATTGGATTCATGATCATGTAATTAAAAGCTGCCCGTTTTGCTAATCCAAATCATACATTTTTATTATAACAGCCAATACCTCGGTGCTCTAAGAATTTATCTTTCTTCCCTTTACTTCTTACCATGTCCATGCTTTGTATCTGACATCTCTCAATTCGTGAAAATATAGTTGAGAATGAAGAATTGAAATATTTCTTGTTTTGTTTATTCTACAATTCAAAAAATATATGTATTTAGAGCTAAATAATGAAGCTAAAACAGTTGTTTTCCTCTCTGCCTTCCTCGTGTTACTGGCGAAGAAGTTTGTGGCGGCTTGAATGTGGTCTGAATGTGTCGTAAAATTTAATGTGTAGGTCTAGAAAGAGTACTTACCGAAAGCACGAACTTCTCGTGAGCTGAGCTCGCTCGATCACTCCGAGCACAACAAAGCTCTGAGTTCACACCCAAAACATTCCTACGTACAGATGGGACCGCGTCTCCTAAATTATTATAATATGAACAATCCCTAGCAATAAGTGGAGAGAGACAGAAACAGAGAGACAAAGACAAAGAGAGGGAGGGAGCGGGGGGAGAGGGAGAGACAGAGACACAGAGAGAGAGAGGGGAGGGAGGGAGGGAGGGAGATAGACAGAGAGAGAGGAAGGGATGGAAGGAAGGAGGGCGGGCGGGAGAGACAGAGACAAAGACACAGAGAGAGACATAGACAGATAGAAAGGGATGAGTAGTGAAGGTGGGAGGGATGGAGAGAGAGAGAGGAAGGAGGGATACAGAGACAGAGTTAGGGAGAGGGGGGGAGGTAGAGAGAGAGGGAGAGAAAGAGGTAAGGGGGGGGGCGTAGGTAGGGAGAGAGGCAAACGGTAAGAGACAGAGACATGGATAGGGAGAGAGCGAGAGGGAAGGAGGGAGCGAAAGAGAGACAGGGATAGAGACAGGAAGAGACAGAGACAGATTCAGAGGAGAGGGAGGGTGGGAGGGAGGGCAGAAGATAGAGAGGGAGCGATATTTTGCTTTAATTTTATTTAACATAAATTTTTCTTTAAGTTTCAATGTGATAACTCGTAATGCTATTTGTATGTTTCTCCTCTAACTTTTTAAAGCACTGCCAGAAGAATGAACGAGGTTTCCCAAAAAAATAGACCCATTCATGGAGTTGGACCAACATTTGCAAGAATATTCTAATTTAAATACAAAACAGAGGACATGGTGGTCAATGGTAGAGCGCACAGATGAACGCTGTTCGATCCCAGCTTTAGCCACGGCATTTTTACTGGTTTCCATAATGTGTCGGGCCAAGTCCGGCATGTCCGACTTTGGGGTCTCGTTGTCATAATTATAGCACATTCAAGGAGGAGATAAGAGACTGATTACCTTGCTGTTACCAAAGAATTTTTTTTAGAAATAGACGACTTTTACTCATGTTATACGAATATTGATTCACTTGTATCGATTCGAAATGGGGCGAATTGGCGCAAATAGTTTGGGCGTTTGTCTCCCAATCGTGGAGATTACTGGTTCGAAACCGCGATTGGTAAAAAATGCATTAGTCTGATTGGCTGAAAACGCAAAAGGTCCTTGGCCCGAGTCTCGCTCTGACGATTTCGTCCCCCACTGTCAATACAGTTTTACCGATAGACAGAGTCCTGATATCCCCGCACTGTATGTGTGTTGCAGCACAAAATTTTGTCAGACGCTAGTCTTGGGGCCCGTTAACAATATAACTTTTTCTATAGTGCTGACGTTGGATGCTAGGTAAAAAAACCCCACTCTCAATTGCAATTAGTGTTTACTCATCTACATCCAATACAATTATTTTACAAAGACTTTCACCTTTCCTTGTTCTTATAGTGATGAAACATGCTAAGTTAAATACATTGATTTATATAAATACAAATGGATCAAACAAAACTATGATATCACGACAAATATTGTAACCATTCGTTATAAAATTTCTTTACAAACGCAACACAGACATTTTAACTAACCTTTTTTAAAAGGTACGCAAAATATAAAGAAAAAACTAGTGCATTCGTTCTTAATTAAAGAATGGTAATCCGCAAGTTACCACGCAAAAACGTCGTCTGAACTGTCTCTTCGTTGCAATGCACACAAAGAGCAACATCGATTTTCATCTCTTCCAGTAGGTAAGTACTAGTTTGATAGTGCTCCATAATAATTGAAGCCCGCTGTTTCATGACATCATTTAAGCTGTATTCTTAGGGCATCGCAGCTTGACTTAATCCTAACAAGGTACGGATTCATCCTGCGGTTAACATTGTTTTTTACAGTATTATAAACCCAGATCGTTAATGGTGACCAGCTCTATGTGGTTAGTGAAAACAACATTAATCATGTTATGATATCTGGTAGATTTAATTCTAAGAGTCTGAATAATCAACTCTTTAAGGTAAAACAGTTATATACAGAGATTATGATCTTATCTAGAAGGCCATGGTTCACCCTATCTTCAAGGGTAGATTCTTTACGGTCAGCAACTCATATGTGTTGATGAAGGTGCAATGTGTTGAACAGGATATAGAGTTAAAGACGTGTTCCAAGGCGAAGCTCTCCCTAGGTTTATGGCCTCCTACATCTAATAAAAGAATCATGCTTCGTGTATTATGGCAACGGGACTTCGAAGCGTGATGCCCAGAAAAAAAGCATGTCATGTTATAATGACACTGGCCGAACCAGTAGGGTGTTGAGTTGAGTTGGTTTAACGTTCAACCTTAGCACTATATCTGATATATTGTGGACAGCCCTTAAGACAGATGTCTGACACTTTTATGTGCTGCCACACACGAGACAGGGTGGAGATACCATGACTCCTGTCTCAGCCAGTCACATTATACTGACACCGACCCAACCAGTTACATGGGACGAGGGTTGGGTTGGGTTGGGTTGGTTTAACGGCCAACAGCAGCACTATATAGGCTATATTGTGGACGGGCCCCATGACGGACGTCTGACAATTTTATGTGCTGCCACACACGAGACGCCATGACTCCTGTCTCAGCCGGTCACATTATACTGACACCGACCCAACCAGTAGGGAACGCAACAGCCAGGATTCCAACTCGGGACCTTTTGCGTCGGAAGCCGATGTTCTACCCCTGGGCCACCGTGCCCCCCCCCCCTTCTGATGTGGAGATCAACGCATCTAACTAGTAGGGAAAAACTTTCCGCGTTGAATGTCATATCTTAGAATACGTCGCACTCATATGGTCCATGGGTAAAGCGCGCGATTTCTAACCGGGGGGTTGTTTTTGTTTTTGTTTTGTTTTGTTTTTTGTTTTGGTTTTTTGTTTCTTTGTCTCTTTTCTACTGATTTAATGTGACAGACCAAGTCACAGGCGTCCCTTCGCCAATTATGACACCTACACCTAGATTATCTGGATATGGCGTTACTGAGTAATAATTATATATCACAAACATTCTCAATTTTTTATTTACTGCATATTCTTATAATATATTTCTGTTTCTGTGCATTTTAACGCATTTTAATCTGTCTTTGCGCCTATCTATATGTCTGTCCATCTATTAATCTGTCTATCTACTTACTTACCTGCCTACCTACCTACCTACCTACATACCTGTATATCCATCTATTTTTCTCTCTCCCGACCCTTCTCCCTCACCATCTTTTCTTTCACTTTCTCTGTATCTCTTTGTCTCTCACTCACACCACACCACACACCCTTTTGGCTTCGCTAGCACCAGTAAACAAAGAATGTGTATGGCTTTGTTGAGTGTATACCATGATCCGATCTCATTTCCGATACATCTTTTCTCTCTGTACCTCTCTCTACATCCCCCCTCTCTCCCTACCTCCCCTACTCTCTCTCTCTCTCTCCCTCTCTCTCTCTCTCTCTCTCTCTCTCTCTCTCTTTCTTTCATTTTCTCACCCTTATGGCTTCGCTAGGGCTAGTAAACATAGAATGTCTATAGCGCTGCTGGGTGTATACCATGATCCAATCTCTCAATCTCTCTCTTCTCTCTCACATTCTCTCCCTCTATCTCCTTTCTGTCTCTCATTCTTTCTCTCCCGTTCTCTCACCCTTATGGCTTTGCTAGCGCTAGTAAACATAGAATGTCTATTTCATTCTCTCACCCTTATGGCTTTGCTAGCGCTAGTAAACATAGAATGTCTATAGCACTGCTGGGTGTATACCATGATTCAATCTCTCTCTCTCTCTCTCTCTCTCTCTCTCTCTCTCTCTCTCTCTCTCTCTCTCTCTCTCTCTTTCTCTCTCTTATTTTCTCACCCTTATGGCTTCGCTAGTGCCAGTAAACAAAGAATGTGTACATAACACTGCTGAGTGTATACCATGATCCAATCTCTCCCCCGCCCCTTCATCCTCACCTTCTTTCTTTCTTTATCTCTCATTCTCACACACACACCATACATCCTTATGGCTTCACTACTGCCAGTAATGAAATAATGTATACATGACAATGCTGAGAGCATACAATGATCTAAACTCTCCTCCCTCCATTCCTCCCCCTCCCCCAGACTCTCTCTCTCTGTATCTAACTATCTTTTTTTCTTGTCTTACTCTCATACCTATAGGCTTCGTGGGTGCTAGTAAACAAAAATGTGTACATGCCACTGCTGTGTATATACCACAATTCATTCTTTCTCTCGATCTCTACATCTCTACCTGTCTGTCTCTCAATCAATCTCTCTCTTTCTCTCTTTCCATCTCTCTCTACCATTCTCATTCATGGCTTCGCTGGTGCCCGTAAAAAATTTTTTTTACATGGCCCTAATAAAGGCACACCCTGATCCAATCTCTCCTTCCCCCTCTTTTCGTTTCTATCTATCTAAATCCCTGCTTATCTCTGTCTATCTTTGCCTCTCTCTCTCTTTCTTTTCTTATCCTCTCTCCTTCCTCCTACCTCAGACTTTATTCTTTTCTCTGTCTCGCTTTCTAGTCAATTTTAAGTTTCTTCTATCAGAAGGCTGACATGAAAACCTATTTGGTGCGTTGTAAAGGCAAGTTTTAATATGTAAATAGCACATATATTATTGCTTCGCATGTCCTAGTAGACAATTGATATTTTCTTAGTTTCATTTCAACCATACTTCTTGTAATTGTAAGAGCACTGTACTCGTTGCTGTAACTTGTAAAATGTTTAATTTGTTTATCCTTAAGTTAGTACAAATGGTAACGTTTTGTTGCTTTTATTGATGTTTCTGCTGTGACGTTGGTGCTCTATAAATGTAACATAGAATATATGTGGCAGCGATTTCCTTTG
>RQTK01000426.1:9007-35128 GCA_003991915.1 Elysia chlorotica
ATTACTATTACTATTATTATTATTATTATGGACAGCAAATAAACACACACACACACACACACAATAGATAATTATAAACCCACGTATTCGCCCGAGCTTCGGCCTATATCTATACAGAAAAAACGACTAGCCCTCACTTCGTAAAGTGACGTATCGTGGTGCCAATCTGTATTACAGAACCTTATTATTATAAGGATACACATCTCATAGCGCTCCAGAATAGAAACAGACCGAGACAGACAGGCAGATATCAAGATACACCTATTCACCCTATCTATATCCATGCGATAAAAAAGCAATTGTTGATTACGAATGCTTACTAAGTCAATATACTGCACAGTTGCATTCGGATAGTTACACCGACTAACCGCAGAGAATTATCTCTGTCCGTTTATCTGTCTCTGTAGATATGTCTCTAAAATTAATGGAAGTATTCTTTGTTTCTAACTTATAAAACCATCCGGGAAAAGCAGTTTGTTAATAACTAATCCTCATTTAGTAAAGTGACGCGTCAACATGTTAATACGGCTGGTTATACCTTAGGGTGAGCACCTTATAGCGCTCCTAAATAGAAAATAGAAACAGACAGACACGACAGAGAGATATTAAGGATGCACGTATTCGCCGTATCTAGAACCGCGCCTATATTCATCCGGGAAAAATATCTTGTTGGTAACCAATCCTCACTAAGAAAATGTTATGTATCAACGCATCGTGTTTTAAAGAGCTGCACATATATATATATATATATATATATATACCTAATGGTGCCTCTAATTCGAGACAGAAAGAGAGACACAGAGAGATAAATATGAATGCACACATTCTCCCCATCTCTCATAATTATAACCATCCTGTAAAAGCAGCTTCTTGATTACTAATCTTCACCTAGTTCTATGAAGTGTCGTATCACTGTGTATCAATTGTTTTACAAGAGACCGTCTAGAGTCTTTGGTTTCACCGTGCTACATGAACACCACATGAACATCACATGAACACCACATGGACATCACAGTAACACCACAGGAACACCACAGGAACACCACATGAACACCATATGTACACCACATGAACACCACATGAACACCAAATAAATACCACAAGAACACCACAAGAACACCACATAAACACCACATAAACACCACATGGACACCACATGAACACCATATGAACACCACATGAACACCACATACTATGGCGCCACTGAATTACGCTAAAGCTGTATGTGTTTTGGATCACCCGCGCACTGTATGGCGAAAGCTTGTGCGAAATGCACATTACATCACCACACTTAGTGGTGTGTTTTTAACTTTTATCCATCAACACATTGAACAACCAATTTATCAATACGTCAACCGAACTGGCCAGTCAATAGTACATTCAGATTGATCAAACTGTTGATCAATCTAGCAATCAATGTAGCAATCAATCTAGCAATCAATCGTTGAACCGTTCAATTCAATCAATCAATCAATATACAACCCATGTAGTCCAAATTTATTACTCTATAATATTATAATGTGTCGGAAAAATCGTTTATAAAATATTCAATTTTGAGTGCCTAAATACCACGCAAGCTTAGTATAAACCAAACATCTCGTGTGGTTGACAAGTTGGCCACCAGCTATATTTATTTTCTTTTGTTTTGTTTTTGGATTTTTTTTTCTCCGTCGTTTTGTTTCTTTTGCTTAGTTAGGGGTGTTGTTGTTGTTTTTTTTAGTTTTGTTTCTTTTGCTTAGTTAGGGGTGTTGTTGTTTTTTGTTTATACGTTCCCATTTTTAATTGACTTATCTGAACTCGATATAACCGTACAGTAATGACGTGCCGTAAAAACAAAGAACAGACTCATCTTTGTTACACTATATCTAAAAGAAACCCAGCATGGGATAAAGGTTTGGGTTGCCTCGACTAGGCCCTTAAACTAAATCCATCCACAGAAAACATTCGTACAATAAACCTATCTATTCTTAAATAAAAAAAAGCATGATACTCGTAATTTGGGTCTTGGAGGGGAGGGAAGCAAAGAAGATTAGTTGGTAAAGCGCATGACGTCTTATCAGGAGGTTGCAGGTTCGAATCCCGTTAAGTGCCAACTTTCTCCTAATGGGTTGTAGGCTGTGCCCGTGTAGTGTGACTAATCTCCCAATTCTGTTTTTGTATGGCAGGACTTAAAATTGTCAGACATTAGTCGTTGGATCCGTTCTCGGGATAGTCTAATTAGTGACGTTAGTTTTTAGAATGTATCCACCCAACTAACTCGGGTCTTGTTAGTTTTAGGAAATGTATACATTGTTTCTGTAGCAAACCACTACATGTACTCATATAATTATATTCCTAACGTTGCAGTTCGAGTCAGCCTTTTTGTCACATCCTAGCGATGGTTGGAACATCAAAAATGATTTTTTAAAATAATAATACAATAAAACGCATTTAAGGTCCTAGTTCCTAAACCCTTATCCACAGTATTTTATATAAGATTCAATTAATACCTTTTCTAACTATAAATGCTAAAATAAAATTTAATCTAATTTGATCTAATTTGATAGAAAGATTTGCTGAAAGTAATGAATTAACTAGATCACATTTATAAACTAGGTTTTTAGAATAAGGGTTTTTGTGAATGCATCGCCAAACAGAAAAACGGTAACACCCCCACCCCCATTATATGAAAAACACGGGAATTAAAGCCGCAGAACATTTCCTCGACAGGCCAGAGCATTACCAACTCAGCCATTTGACGGTCCCATCACTCGGGAGTTTATAGTTTTTCCAAAATCGCTTCAGTCACACACAGTTCAGGTGGGTTGAAATGATTCACTTTGCAGATAAAAATTAAAGTTTGAGAGTAGCGTAACAAAGACATGCACTATTAGTCTATTACATGTATAATTATCTCTACTTCATGTATATCTAAGTAAAAAAGGTCTGAATAAAGGATGCACAATAAAACACAATCTGATTACACTTTCTATTTACATTCCACTTTCTAGTCTCAGTAAGGTTTTCAAGGATTTTTAGACTGTTTTCTAAGAAATAACCTAATGTTCACCACTAAAAACAAGATATAAATATATATATATATATACAAGCACATCTTGCTCACAGCCTTGAAATCTCATAAAACACAATTACTCTGACTCACGCAGACTCAAGTCAAAGCCAGTTGGGGTAAGCTATTAACAAACAACGGTAAGTAAAACTGTGGTATTGTTTGGGACAAGAAGATGCTCACCACATATATAATCACGACCCTGGGAGGCGGGAGTGAGAAAGAGAGAGAGAGAGAGAGAGAGAGAGAGAGAGAGAGAGTCCTGATACAATACAGCTATAGTGTGGTAGATCGATCGGTTGGCCTCTCGTAGTCCTCATCTCATCTCCCGCTACTCAACGCGTCCCATGCGAACATACTACATTCAGCAGTTTGGGGACAGGGTCGCATGAGCTTAATGTAAGAGTCGTAAGCTCAACGTTGTGGTAAAATTACGAACCGCCTGAAGGCATATTAATTAACCTGAAGGCTAGCGACTAGCTGTAAGCTACCGCGTTGTACTTACTATTCTAGAGAGAGTTGATTAGGCCGGCTCCAAATCTACTCACTGCGTTGATGTGGAGGCCGAAATCTGCCTGTTTGTAATGAGTGATAGTATGAAATAGGGAAGAGAGAGAGGTAGGGAGGGAGATATAGAGGAAGAGAGAGAGAGAGAGTTGAGTTGGTTTAACGTCCAACGTGAGCACTATATGTACTATATTGTGGATGGATTCCAAGACTGACGTCTGACAATTTTATGTGCTACCACACACGAGACAAGACGGAGATACCATGACACCTGTCTCAGTTGGTCACAGTGAAGAAAAAAGAGAGAGAGAGAGAGAGAGAGAGAGAGAGAGAGAGAAAGAGAAAGAAAGGGAGAGTGAGAGAGACAGAGAGAGAGAGAGAGAGAATCCAAGACTGACGTCTGACAATTTTATGTGCTGCCACACAGGAGACAGGGTGGAGATACTATTGACACCTGTCTCACTTGGTCACAGTGAAGAGAAAGAAAAAGAGAGAGAGAGAGAGAGAGAGAGAGAGAGAGAGAGAGAGAGAGAGAGAGAGAGAGACATACAGACAATCAGGTAGACAGAGACAAGGAGTAACAGGCACGCAAACTTACAGGCAGACAGGCAGACAAAGGAGACAGTGAGACAGACAAAAATATACAGACAGAGAAATAGAGAGAAAAATATAAAAAGGATAGCTGAGTCTATTTCATCATTATTATGCTCTTTAAGTCTCTTAGGTCTAATAATTATGACCCCTTCAGCTGTTGCACATATTTATTTTTAGGGTAACTGTTTTTTACGTTTTACTGTGGCATCAGATGTACAGATTATTGACGCAGTAGTAGTAGTAGTAGTAGTAGTAGTAGTAGTAGTAGTAGTAGTAGTAGTAGTAGTAGTAGTAGTAGTAGCAGCAGCAGCAGTAGTAGTAGTGGTTTTTGGTGGTGGTGGTATTGTTGTAGTAGTATATACATTAGATTTAGTTGTAATAAAATTAGTAGTTGTGGTAATTATAGTCGCTGCAACACAAAGTGCAATCATATTTCGATCATTAACACTTAACGCCTAGTTCTAACCATTATGGAAAAAATGCCTTCAAATTCCATATCTACTAGGTAGTCCGTTAAGCAGCATGGAGAACCTTCATTGTCGCAAGTCAAAAGTCTTTCTCTAAAAGCTGGCTGCATACGTATGAGAACTTAAATGAGAGGTCATATGTACGCTTAGGAACTTGATCATTGAAACAAATACCATGTCCTTCTAGCAGACAACAGAATGCGTTGTTACAGCTCCACACTTAGTCACAGTGGTAAAGCCGTGGATGGTAGATGCTGCCATCTATCTATTAATTGATATTGATCACGACATGTGTAGTGCTCACGAAGGGTCGAAACACTACAGGGTGGTGTTGATTGCGTGCAGTGGTTGTAAATATAAACTAATTTTATTTAAAGTTCACCTTTGTTGTTGTTTTTTCCATATAATGGATGAAACATCTTATCCTGATAATTATCTTCAAACACGGACGCAAAATGTGTGTGTTCTTTGGTGTTGTATTCCGATTATTTAATTTCTAAAACCTTTGAAAATTGAGGTGTTTTCATACTTCGTTGATTTTTGTTGTTGTTGTTGTTATTGTTGTAGTTGTTTTCCAAAGACATTTATTCAGGGAAAAAAACATTAAAGAGCAAATAGAAAAGAGATCGTAGAGAAGAAAAAAAAAAGAAACAGGAGTACAAGGGAAACGAGGTAACGTTTTAAAACAAGATGGAGACTTTCTGCAACAACAACAACAAAAAAGAAAAGAAAAGAAGTTATAAAGAAAGAAATACTTGCAGAAAAACATAGCTAACGCAAAGGATTAAAAAATCAGAGAGGGAGAGGGAGAGAGAGGGGGAGAGTAAGAGAGAGACAGACAGACAGAGAGACATAGAGAGAGAGAGACAGACAGAGAGAAAGAGAGATGTTGGCGAATGAAAAAAAAAAAAAAAAAAACAGAGTTAAAGATATACAGAAAAAGTGGCAGTAAGAAATTTGTATAAAAACAAGAGCCAGGCAAAAAGAAAAGACGATTGAAGATAACAACAAGAAGAAAAAAAAACACTTAGACACCAAAAGGGTGGGAGCGAGAAGAGGGAGAGAGAAATAGAATGAGAGAAAGAAAGAGAGACAGAGAGACAGACAGACAGACAGACATACAGACAGCAGACAGACATACAGACAGACAGTGACAGATAGAGACAAGGAAAGGGAGAGACAAAGAAAGACAGACAAACAAAGGGACTGATAAATTCATTGATTGGCAGACAGTTAATATAGAAAGAACAAGACAGTAGAATAGAGAGAGAGAGAGAGAGAAAAAATGAAAGAGAGAGAGAAAGAGCGAGAGAGAGAGAGACAGAGAGTATAATACAGATAAGAGAGTTAATTTAAAAAAATCTACGACCTTGCATACTTTTTTTTTTTTGCTTCTCAAGTCTGAGATCTTAATATTTTATAACTGTCCATCAAGAATAATGAGAAATAGATTTATGTTTATTTCTAAATGCATGAGATTAGGTTATTCTATTTACGCTGATCTGATATCTTAATATGGGATTTACAGAAAAAATCAATGTCAAAAATACACTGAATTAGATGGTCAAGCAATATATGAGAAATAAAAATTCAAGACTTCATTTTCATATATTATATTTTTATTTCATTGAGAGTCTAGACAAATATTGATCTCTTCGGGCAGAGATATCAAATTTTCATATTGTATCAAAGTAAACAACATCTGCATAGTAAAATAACACCAGAGTTCATTTTAGAAATATAAACAAACATTTCTGTACCGTGTATATAAAGACACATATATAATTTTAGCAAACTTTTCATTATTGCTTGTTAAGCATAGAATTTCACGACATTTAATGTAAATAAAAATTCAGATGTATTTGTTATACAGTCAGTGAGTTTGAGTTGAAACACAACATATATTTTGCCTAGAGTAACACCAACTTCACAAAAGACTCCACACATAGGTACGCTTAAGATAACTTGACTTCACTTGTAATAGCCCATACATCTTTCAACCTTTATCCAATGAAAATATTTATTACATTTTCTGCGTTCCTACTGGTCTTAGTACCTATACGTCTAATAACATGTTTCTTCACTTTTGGGCTCATCCTCATCTAGATCCTGTCTCTAAAAAGGGATGTATTTGCCGTATAGGATTTCTCAGGGAAACCTAGGACACGTTTAAACCCAGATACAGAAGAAAGAGATGCATTGAGAAATAACGAAAAAAAGGTTGATCCTCATGAAATACGAGAAGAAAAATAGGATTATGACCAAGCCATATATCCAACTCTCTGAAAATAAAAATAACAATAACGGACACCTTCCTTGACATGAAATGATGTGCAGTAGTTCAATTGTGTATGCAAGATGTGTTCATTAGCAATACAAAATTGTGTATCATGATTGCGTAGTTCACGGCCTTGTAACACCAAATTGATTCATCCAATATTATACATATATATATATATATATAGGTTTTTTAAATTTCATTTACTTGCTTTAGTTTGTAATGTTCTTAACGTCCAACGTTAGCAACTAGACTATTTCACAATATTTCAATTTTAAATGCTGCATTTTCAGGACAACAATTTGCAGTTCCCAAGACTTCATTAAAGAGTATGGAACAAACATTACTTACATGCTGCCACAAAGAGGTAGAGCAAAGATACCATGGCATTTATCTCAGTCGATCAAATTATACTGACACTGAACCAAACAGTCCAATCCATGGGTATGCGCATATTAGTATAGACATTTTTCATGTGTTCTCTATTTATAAAGTGTCTTGTCTCTTTCTCTTATGTGTTTTCTATTTATAAAGTGTCTTGTCTCTTTCTCTTTAGTCTAACAATGTTACAACACTACAAAACTTTTCTTGTATAAGATGTTTAAAAAAAAAAAAATGAAGACATAAAATGACAAATTACAGAAATGTCACAAAATAAACATGTTTCATCTTATTTTATGTAAGAGATAAACGGGGATGGAATAAAATATATCATTTCCTAAAACAAGGATGAAATGTTTGAAGTAAAATTTTTGAAATAAAAGCAAGTACAGATCATAATTTCCTCACAGTAAATACATTGATGTGTAAAACATTGAAATTTGGTATTTAAAAACATTTTTCTACCACATAAGCAACTATAGCGTACATTCTATATTTCAAATTTTTCATTCTAAAATTTAAGTAATACACGAAAATAATTAGTTTAGCAAATAATGATTTAGCAGAATAGTATGAATCGCTTTAAAAAAAACAAATACACAATTGTAACAAATTAGAGTGTAGATTCAATGCTCTGCTAAAAATTGCCATGCCAATTCAACAAAACATAATACTTATCATAGGACTGCTCTAGAATACCAAATAATTATCCAGTTTGGTGTGGTTTGGATGCAAAAGGCAATACCTTAGATTTAAGATCGTAGACCCCTAGTATACCTCAGTAATACATAAAAGATCATAAACTATGAACTCTAAGTCTTATGCGTTATTGAGACACAAATGCAATGTAATAGGTCTAAACACATCCTTTGACACACACAAGATTATGAACTAGTTTACAAATCATAAAAGCACAAGATTATAGGTATTACACTCATTGAACGACCACAAAAGAGTATATGTATTGAACACCTTTGTTGACACACATAAGGTTATAGTAGCATGTTTAAATTTAACACATGCATTTACAAACACACAATATTCTAGATATTTAACAGATCAGTTTACCCACACAAAATCATAATTATTTAGCAGATCCATTGACATGCACTAATTTATAGGTACTTAATACATCCACAGGTACACACTAGAGCATAGATATTCTTCAGCGACACACATACACACACACACACACAATATCAATTAGTGTAAATTATAACTCATTTCCAAATTAGAAGCTTGATGATAACAAATAAAAGCATATGGTTTTCACTAAATAGTTAGCATTGTGAATAGAAAAAATTCATTGGAATTTTCACACACAAGGGCTTCTTTTCCTCAGTAAACTCTTTCGTTCTTGATAATCTTTAGCCACAATTTAAAACTCATAGGAGAGATTGGTTTCAAACAGGCTTTTTTATCGTAATTATTGTTTTTAAAAAATAATTTACAATAAAAAAATTATAACAAGTAAAACAAAAGTTTCAGATCTAAGTAGAATGGTAAAGATGGTGGAGATATCTTAGATAAAGGGACTTTTTAAGTTTTACATAACAAAACATAAATCTATGTTTTTTTAATCACAACCAATCAACAATTTGGAATGTTTAGCGTACAAATTCATTTTAAAAAATCTGCAACTGAGACTGAAAGAAAAATAAATAAACATTCGGTTTCACATATATCTGTGTTAAGCTGGATTTCAAAAGAGCTATCTCCGGGTAAGAGATTAAACCCCGAGTGTCAAGCCGATGTTCCCATTAATTGGAATGGAGGCTTTTTTGTTTTGTTTTTCTTTATGTCCCTGGGGCTTAGCCTTGAAAATGGTAAAACTAACGAGTTGAATACGACTTTTTAAGTAGACATTTTTTGTATATTTAATACTGCAGAGATGGATGTTGATGACTTAGAGGACTTAGATTTACACCAGATAAGAATGTTGAAAAACTGACATAAATTATCATCAAGTAGGATTATAGAAGTAGAGACAGCTTTAAGATTAATTTTTCTTTTTTTTTTAAGCCTGGTTTAAGGTTGAAAAATATAAAATCAGATCTGAAATATAATTGATTCACAGATAATATTATAACAAATTTACATTATAAAAAAGTGTTATATATACATATATTATAAATATCTTTGTCTGGTTGGAATGTACACGTTACATTCAAATTACAAAGGCTACCACATAGTGATAGAAGAGCACACAACAACAAAAAACACAGTGAGAATTCACACTCTCTGCTCTTTTTTTCCAACCATCGGACTTCTTTGCTTTTCTCCCTCCCTCCCAATCAGAGTTGACCATTAACACCACAGGCCTCAAGAAATTGTTTTGTCACATTGACTGACAGTGTGCTGACAAGTCTACAGTACAAATGTCTGGTCTTTTCTAACCTCATCCTGATTTTTCAAAACTGTTTCGTGTTTCTTGTGTTTATTTTTGGTCCTAACAAAGCCGAAAAATGTTCTATGTTAAATTACCATTGTTGGGTTCTTTGTTTTAAAGTTGGTGACTACTTTATTAAATATTATTTATTAACACATTAATGTATGATGGAGACATACTGATTCGAGCATGTGTGGGTTCACACCTTTTGCACAATGCCGTGAACAACAATACAAATTGTTTTTCTTTTAAGAGAGACATTCAAGCCTATTTTTCAACAGCACCCATCAAATCTGAGAAAATGTAAAGTGTACCAGTTTAAGTAATACGTTATTTTTATAACAGTTCCTATTCCTCTATGTTGATTAAATACTTCACGCAATTAGTTTGATGTTCATATCTCTCAATCACGGCTCCAGTGTTTGCTTTTTGCTTTGTAAAGAAAGTCCAAGTTAAGATGTTATCTTCAACATACATGTGTTGTATTGACTGACAAACAAAATCTTGCCAAAGCTAAACAAATATTATGGCATGATTGTGTGACATTTGAGGATCAAAACAACCCAGATCAACATAACATACTATGCAAACCTCACAATCAGCATACATTATTGCCATATTGGAATGCGATTGTTATATATGAAGGAGAAAATATTGGTAATTGATATTTAAACAGCTCCTGAGGAAATTGAAAACAGAAAAAAATGAAATTTAGCAATTTACTCTATAAAGAAAGAACACAACTAATAATGAGGAAGTTAACCGAGTAAATAGTGGACCAGGAAAAAACCGAATCACAAGAGAAATTGGCCATGTACACAGCGAAATAAGATTCATTTTAATTAGCAGAAAATTAGCTGTACATATTGTAAATCAAGAATAAATTTATTAAACGGAAAATTGCACAGCATTAATCAGGAATAAATTTATCTATAAAAAATAAGCTGTGTAAATCTTAAAACAAAAATATATTTAGTAGAAAGATAGTCATCTTTAAACGTTCCATTGCTGAATAAACTGGAGGGATAAATTTAAATTATAATTATAAGGTTTAGTGATCTTCATTTTGGTTTCAGAGGGTATACATAGTTAGTTTGAAATACTCAAAGATCTAAAGTAGAGTAAAAAGCACTAAAAAGGGTAAATGTAATACAGAATGTGCTGCCATCTTGCAGATGGAATGCATTGAATTACACTGTAGGGTTAAAATCAGCTATTCATCAGTGTACATTGTCTTTAAAATCTTCACATTTTTTCCTGTACATCGTCTTGGGCTTATTTCCTTGTTTGTGAAGCGGAAAATTAAAATGTATCTTCCATAGATTGCTGCCGGATATTTAGTTTTCTACTTCGCTTTAGATATCCCAGTTAGCTTAAGCAAACCCTGTGGTAGATTTAATGAGATTATTCTGTGAAAAACGGCACAGGATACTCAATTCTGCAAAGCGGTAGTTGATATTTGTTGGGTTTTTTGTAACATTGCTAAACATAATGTTTGAGAAGTATATATTCTAGAAGATTAAAAGTTGATATTTGTTGAGGTTTTTTTTACATTGTAAAAAATTATGTTTGAGAAGTATATATTCTAGAGGATTAACAAGAAGTAAATAAAAAAAAACAATGAGATTTCAAAAACAGCAAAAAATTCACAGCTGATCATTACTTGTGGTAATTGTTTACAACAACAAAAATGAGAAAAATTCAATACAGGAACAATTCTTGTTCAAATTATTTCTCCCTCCTAAACAAGACAGTTGTTTATGTTTGGACATTTGCCTTGTGATTTCATGTCCCTGGATTTGTTTGACTGAGTGAGACTTGTCCTCTCTGCTTCCTTTCATATGCATAATATATGAAGATGACATCACAATGTTGAGCCTTCTGAAGAATGAGAGATGGAAAGTGGTGGCTTTGTTTGTTTTATTTGGTTCTGACGCCGCAACTTTTTGCAATTTTTGCCATTTTGGTTGCAACTATTTGCAGGTACAGATACATGTATCAAGTCAAGAGTCTCTTTTTTTAATATAGGGTTCATCAATGGTATGAGACAAAATCGACCTTAGACATATTTGCATTCTCTCTCTCTCTGTCTCTCTGAATGAATGTCTTTTTTTTCTTCAAGTTATACTATTGGTGTCTTTTAGATACTGAGATAGTAAACTCCTTTTCAATGTCTTCTGAAGCATCAGAAATAAAAAACTGCAGAATCGATTTCTCTTGAATACTCGATATCGAAGCTAATACTCCAATGACTGTTATGATGATGGACAATTGTCATGAGGAAAACTGCTTGAGACTGCTATACTTCCACCGGATCAGTCACATCGTTGGGATCAAACGGGAACACATCGAGATCTCCTCCGCTGTTTTCAGACTCATCTCTGGTAGGAATTGAAACCAAAGTGAACACACATGCGCTTAATTTGAATTTCATGGACGTATATAAAAAAATTATAATACATATTTATTATTAACTTTTGAATGTTCTTTGTAAATATATAAACCAGGTTGCCACAGGTTGTGCTAAAAATGTATTTTAGCCAGTCAGGCTTTGATCCCACCCCAACAAGGAGAGCAGTGCTAAACAAAATGGTAAGTTACAATGTTTTGTTTTTTTCTGATTTTATTACTATTTGAAATTTGTATGTTTGTTGTTGACTTCTATTTGGCTTAGACATCAATTATATCTTTAAACAATATAGGATAAATAATATAATGAATGATATTAAAAAGAAAACAATATGAGTAACATGATCTTATATTTTTACTAATTATTTATGAAGTTAAGCTTACATATATTGAAATAAAAAAATTCTAAGGAAAAATGAACCAAAACTAAAACCCACCCGTCCTCTGAATTGTTGCTGCTGGACGGAGTCCTGGACCGAGGTAGCTCCCCGAGGAATGTGGACATGATGTTGCTGTGGTCGCTGTAGTTACTGCCAGGGGCGTAGACCTCCCCATCCACCACATCCACCGGCATCGGGTTTGGGTCGTAGAAGTGGCCGTTGGCGAAGTAACCTTTGTTGGTCAGGGGCACGGCCTGCTTGGATTTCTTACCAACAGCCCCGAGTGAAGCAGCGGTCGAGAAGGATGGGCTCCCCTTCACAGCCTTCGGGTTGGTGATGATATTCTTCTTCGATGGCTGGCTGGGATGCTGCTTGTGGGGAATGCTGTAGGTCTGTGAGATTGGACGCTTGCCGGCGGCAAAGTTTGTTTTTTGGTCGACTGGCGAGTCCGCGCTGCTGCCTGCCTGGAAATACTGCTCCAAGCCGCGGCCAAAGTTTGGTGTTGACACCGGGCGGGGGAGGGAGGCGGGATTGTGTCCCCTGAGCACCGGAGTACCAGTACCGACGCTGTCCTCAAAGTGGCGCTGGACGAGCTTGTTCCTGCGGCCAAAAGTGTTGAACTTGTTTTCCTCGTCGCTGTTGGCCCCAGTGTTGTTCCACTGAGATTCTCGGCCTGGATCTTCGCTTTCGCCTTCGCCACCTGTGATCACTGTCTCCCCTTCAATGTCGTCCACACTGGAGATTCGATGCTGTGGCTGCTGCTGGTGAGATGATTGGCTACGGCTAGGGATGAGAAGGTTCCGGAACTCTTCCCTCCTCAGGCGCACCACTTGCTCTGAATCCATTTGAGGCTGCTGGTAGAATTGGGTTGATGTCTGCTGCTGCTGCTGCTGCTGTTGCTGTAGCTGTACAGGCTCACTGTCTATGTGTGTTACAGTTTCCTCCCTTCATGTTCAATAGAAAGGAGTAGAAAAATTGCGTTATCTTTAAAAAATATGAAAGTTCAGGTGCAAAGTTGGTCTCTACTTAGTCTATTTTCTTGAGCGAAGCTCACTCAACCTAATGAAAAGCAATTGATACAAAAATTACTCTTTTGAAATAGATTTGCAAAGTGGAAGCAGGGCTACAAGAAAAAAAGAAAGATTGAAAACTTTACCATATTACAAAAAAAAAGACTTTCCACAATTTCATGATTCTCCTTTCATCAATTTGCAAAATTAAAAAAAGTCACCCTGTAGTGTAGCCACACACCACACAATTATCATGTACAAACTGGAAAACTAGATTTTTTCTTATCTATTTTCCACTGCATTCAAATGGGTTACAAATTAGGTCTTACAGGCAGTAAATTTGGAGCGTACAACCTCAGCAATCTCTCTCACTGGTTCTGCATATCAGTAGATTTTTATAACATTTAAGTTTAAAAATTGACAAAACTACCATTTTTCACCTTATCTTTCTCTGTGAGTTAAAATCAGTAATTAAACTTTTACGCTTAAATAAATAATTTTATATATGTTGAATTACAGCACATACTTTGACGGAATTTTTAGCTGCCAATTTTTTTTTTACCAGAAATCCGTAAATTTACAGCAATTTGGCATCCCTGAAAAATGTACAAACCTCGGTGCAGAGAACTCAAGGCTCTTCACAATCACTCCATTGGGTATGGATGGTGTGCGACTAATGGTAGCAAATCCAGATTTCCTGCAATAGAACAAAAGATCATATTTGCTTTGCTCCAGTAGGAATAATTATGATAACCCGATATTCATTTTTCCATGTTTTCATTGTCGGTTAATAAGAAATTTTAAAATTCTGCAATGTCTTAAACAAACTAAAAAGCCGAGTAATGTCCTAAAACCACACCAACTTACAAACTAAGGATGCTGGTTAACAGAAAAGCCATTAGAATCCGAATATAATGCACTCAATATATTATAGACTTTAGTAGTTAAGATAAATGTAAAGAGTCAGAAAAAAAAATCAAGACAGTTTATAGACTCACAATATGCTTGTGGCACTAGAGAGATTAGACATTAAGTTCCCTATGAATGTATCAAAATTCATGAATACATAAGTCTATAGGAAAAATATTGTAAATTTAACACTGCGCAGTTACAACAATATGCCTCTCAATCCGCACAATATCAAATAAAAAAAAATGAACAATGTACACAGACTCACCGTCCAGACGTCTGAAACGCCACGGGATCAGAAACATCTTGATGGATGGGAGTGCATGGAACCGGCACCGAGCTGTAGGGTGTGGCCTGGCTCAGTGTTGGTAGAGGGAACCCTTGGTCCGTGCTGCCGTCTGGTGTGGCGTACACAGGGCTCATCGGGTGGGGGTAATCCATATCCACAGAGGATATCTGCGCGATGGGGAAGTCCACTGCTGTGTCCGACAACGATGCCTTAAACAGAATAATTATAAAAGTTGATTTAACTTTGTTTCAATTATAGCTCTGTTTTATTATGTGGCTCATGGTACTGTTAAGTGTTACTTATGTCGCTTGCCATCTGGTTTGGCGTAAACTAAGTTGAGCGGGTGGAGATTAGCCATATCAACTGAGGATATCTGCACCATGGAGAAGTCTACTGCTGGGTCTGACAACGATGCCTTTTAAAAAAAGTTAATGGGTCCCTGTCACAAGACTTGAGTCTGACATTATTACATGCTGCCACACAGAGACAGAGATGATATACAAGGTTTTCTGCCTCAGCTAGTCACATTATACTGACACCTACCAAATCACTGTGAGACATTGGCTTCCTGATTGGTGGACCTTAAATAGAATATGAGAGTTGATTAACCTTGTTTTGATTACAGCTATGACTGACTATAATATGGCTTATGGCACTCTTTGGTGTTACGGGGCACGGTAGCCCTAGGGTAGAACATTAGCTTCCGACGCAGGAGGTCCATGGTTTAGCCCCGGCTGAGACAGGAGTCATGGTATCCCCGCCCTGTCTTGTGTGTGGCATATTATAAATCTGTCAGGACGTAAGTCTTGGGGCACGTTCAACAATACAGCCTAAATAGTGATAATGTTGGATGTTAAAACCCACTCAACTAAACTGAACTCTTTGGTGGTTCTTCTTTCAATCTTACATCTTTCCTCAGATTAGACTTGAACAGTGCATAACATCTCCTCAGATTCTTCAAGAGTAAAGATGGTAAATTTAATTTTAGAAATCTTACAGTGATACCTAACAGTAAGAGAAATATTGCCTTAACGAACTGAACATTGTGTGATGAAGAGATAAACAAAAGAAAGCTTTTAGAATTAATTCAGTACCAATTTAGGACGTGTCACATCAATGTTATTAATGTATGTGTTCATATAATGATATGCTGCAGATAATTCCTGTTTTGATCTGACATACGAATAACTTGAAATGACTGAATCTTTTCAGTCATTTCCCTAGATTAACTAGTCTCCAAGGTAGTAGTATATATAAAAACAAGTAAAGAATGTTGTTTCTTTTCGATCCATTTGAGTAAATACTGGTCATAAATTTAGGTACTGGCAAACCATTACAGCACTGGCTGTGATTTGTCTCAAACTAGTTCAGTGATGCTGCATGTATCATAACTTGTTCCCCTAACCCTCTCATTTAATGCAGCAAGCATACTGGATAAAAAAAATGCAAAACTCCCTGACACACCATTATTAAAATCTGACCAGCCAACTTTCGTTTTTACTGAAAATCCGTAAATTTATGTAAAATTGGTATCAATTTGTGGGTGAATCAAATTTTTTTTTAATGAAATTGTGCAATTACCTTCTCATTTCAACATCTCTTCTAAACTAAAGGTTTCATCAGTAAGTAGAAACCATTGTTTCCAGTAAGCGGATTGGCACCCTTGATGCTTTGAACCCAAGAGGTCTCTGGATCTCAGAAGGATTGTACCAGAGACTATATATTCAGTGAGACAGCTCACAAAATAAGCTCAAATTGCTACATGTATTGAAATGGGGAGGTAGCCTGACGTGTGCTCACTCTATTTCTCTATTGAATTTAAGGCGGTTTAACTCATCTTCAAACAGAGCTTTCACTTAGATTAGGAGAGAAGCGATCGCCTTAGTTCTTCCTGTGAGTTGAGTTGAGTTGGTTTGACGTCCAACATCAGCAGACTATATTGTGGACGGGCCCCAAGACTGACGTCTGAAAATTTTATGTGCTACCACACACGAGACAGTGCAGGGATACCATGACTCCTGCCTCAGCCGGTCACATTAAACTGACACCGACCCAACCAGTAGGTAGCGCAATCGCCAGGGCTCAAATCACAGCTTTTTGCGTCGGAACCTAATGTTCTACCCCAGGGCCACTGCGCCCCCCAGTCCTTCCTGTGAAATTTATCGCCTTCTCACAATCTCTGGTTGTACTGACCTCTTGCTGCCTCGAGTCTTCCACCATCTGGTGACCCCACTGAACCAGGCTCAGTGCGTCTGACGGCAGATTCCCCACGGGGTCTTTTTTATGCAGCAGCACCAGCACCCGACACAGCTGGTGGATCACACCTCTGAGAAGGGAAGGTAATAATGATGATGATGAAGATGATGATGATGATAGTCATGAGAATGATGACGCATGTGTATACTGACAGAATAAAGGTTCAAAGATATAATATATTACTGATCGTTGAAGTCACAAAGTTTAATTTCATTTTGTAACCTGACATGATTTGTCCAAACTGAATGAAAAATAGAAGAGAAAGACATAGGCTGTGATTAAAAAGAAATATATATCCATTGTTATTGTATCTCTCTATGCATGGGGAAAGACCGTTGGAATACATTATGACTAATTTAACAGTACTGTTGGAATAGATGAAGATATATATCATTTTGAGAAGAAGATAAATTTTATAAATTTATTGAACATACTAGGAAAGTTGCTACTGTAAGATATACTTATGTATCGTTTGACGGCGAACCACAAAATCTGAACTGATAAGGAAGTCTAACACTTAAACCCCATCTAGTGCTTTTGTCTTTGTAAAGGATTCTTCGGGAAACCTTGTTGACATAAATCTAATCAAAAGTGAACTTTTAAAGGTTGGAAAAAAAAAATCTCACCTGCGACAGTATCAGCGTTGCTGAAGCTCAGGACCACCAATACAAAAGCCAAGACTGTAAACGCCAGATGCTGTAAATGGCACCAGCTTCTTGTGGTTCGACCCATGGCTTTCTTCAGCTCCTCCATCTTTCAACAACCACAATCCTGTGTTAGAGCTCTATTTGCCATGGGGGGAGAGGCATGGCTGGAGCATGGCCCACCTGGGAAGCCAAATCAGTGCAGTGACTTTGGTGTTGTGAGGTACCACCTTCTTTCTACGCAGATCATCTATTACTTGCCATATACATGATCTGTTTAAAATTGAAAAAAAAAAGAAATATTAAAGATATGTTGCGATGCCTATAACGAATAAACTCTTTCAAAAACTTTTTGACTAAATCGAGAAAGCACATGTTGCTTGAGATTTTCGTCTGTCTGATTTAGATCTAACTGGTTTCAATTTTGAAACCATTGACATATGTAAACGTAAGAGATAAAACAATGGTGTGCTATCAACATCAATAAGTTTACAACACTGTACTACTGTAGAAATAACTATATATCAATGGTACTATATCAGGATGCATAAATCGTATTTTCCACTGTCTGTGTCTGTCTGTTTCTCTGTCTGTCTGTCTGTTTCTCTGTCTTTGTCTGTCTTTCTATCTCTATCTCTCTCTCTCCATCTTAGCTGTCTTATATTCGTCAACTCCTCGTTATTATTTGGTTAGATTGATAGGACTAGGACTCACGTATTCCAAATTTTTAAAATCTTCAACCACACAATCATTTATAAATAATCAACTCACTTATACGTTGGAAGGCGCGGGTCCCCCTCCTTCATCGCCCTCGTCTTGCCCCTGGTCTGGCTCAGTATCGTCATCAGAGTGTCCATGTGAGGTCGTAGCCGCTCCAGTTCCGTCTGGTACTCCAGGGGATCCATCTTCTTACCGAGCCGATAGTCAAACCCCGACAGATCGCCCTCTGAAGAACATTGATAAATTTTTAATTGATCTAAATCTCATAAGCAATCTGAAGTCTAATATATATTCAAATTAATTTAAATTAAAGGTAATGAGGGTAGGTTGTACAAAATTATAAAATAAGCCTGGTTAAAGAGTAAAAACATGTTGATATTTCAGCATTGCTTTTTTTTTCCTTTACTTATTAAGGTACCCAGATCCAATCTTTATTTCTTTACCAGAAATCTTTTATTGGGATCAAAAAAACATAATAAACTCTGAGAGCAGAATCCTAGAGAGGATTATTACCTGTATAGTATTATATAATAAAGAAGAGATGTTTGGGTCAAAATCAAAAGATAACATGCAATCTATATATACACAGTGCATCATGACCCTATTGACAATCTCTTCCTTCAATTAACTGCCAATCTTCTATGCTGGCTTGTTAGTCATTGCATGAAAATAAATCATTCAGATTGTACAGAATACAGAGAGAAGGAAGTGTCAGAGATAGATGGCAATATTATGATGGCAGTAGACCAAGAACCCTTTAAGCTCATAACATAACTCGTCAAATGCTCCCTCAGAGGTGGTAATGCATAATGTGTTTCTTAAACTTAAATTAAGCAACTTTTTTTCCATTGTCTTCTTTCCATATTCCTAACATTTGTAAGGACCCCCCGTCATCCCCATGGTCTCTCTGGTAAATGGGAGTAAAATTCAGTCACGTTATTGGAACATGGAACATTTAATCCATGGCTCTAACTATCAAAATTGGAGTTACTGCTCACAACCACAAACATTACTGATTCCTTTAAGTGCTGTGTTAATTAATAAAGTGGCAGACTTATGGGTATTAGATAGAGAACAAGGAGTTATTAACTCTACACCTTAGATTTATCAAACAAAGGCTGATTTTTTAGTGTAATAAAATATGGCTGCTAAAGTAACCGATTGAGTATATATCATTCTTCTAGTAGATTTCAGCAAGTGATGCTTTGTCCATCTTGGGCTATAAACATTAATAAAAAAAAAAAATTTCCTGACCTTAGCTAAAATACCACCGCGTTTGACTATTAGCAAATGAGTAAAAAATGGTACCCCTGTAAAGCAAGTGCTTTAATAAAAATTTACCACATGAAGAATCCCTCCGACCAAACAATGGTTGGACTCCATAACGGCATAAAATCAGATTGTGAATTAAAGCTTATCATATTTACAAAAGTAGTAACCTGTTCCCATCACGGTGCAGTTATGTTGAGCACATTAATATGCGCTTGTTCGATCGAGCACATACAAGAATCAAAATGCATACCTTCCATTTCAAAATAATAAAAACCAAAGTTTTCATCTTTCATAAACTTTCGAAAATACCCTCAAATAGGCCTTGAATCATGCAATATGAAAAGGTTACTGCAATATTAAGGCAATATTTATGTGTTTACCCAAAGTTTTTCTCATTAAACTGAAGGAAAAACCATAAATACATCCATGATCCATTAGTTTCAAATTCTATGAACATCCCATTTTTCCTGTTATCTACATTGCTTTATAATGCCATGAGTTAGTGTGCAGAGTTAAGTGGTAGTTAGTTAGTATGTCCTAGTGCAAGCTCACTCAGGCTGCTATGTGGGTGTCTGCCAGTCGACTTCTCCCGATGTGGATCATCTAACAAAAACAGATTATCTTCAAATTTTTTACCAAGACGATGACATTTATTTCAATTTTTTTGCTATAGAGGCAAAAAGATTTTTGAAACGAAAGGTTTTAAAACTTATATCATATCTCAGAACAAGTTTGAGAACTACCGTAACAACTTGTTTCAGGATTACACCAAAAAGAAGGCTTAAGACAAGTTGTTAGTTACTGTACATTTTACTTGTACTTAGGACCCAATAAATCTAACTCTAGCTCCTTGAGGTTGGTTTGTTTTTCAGCGTCTTTTATTTTGTTTTGTTCTTTTTAAGTATTCAGGAACTCTAGAGATTAGATCCATGATTTTTAAACAATTATTTTACAAGCTACGGTTTTCCTTGGTTCTGAAAGCTGTTATAAAGTATTACAGCCAGTAATCAGATCTCTCAACTAAAAGTTAACATAATTGACAAGATTTTTAAAGATAAAACAAAAATACATCGGCCTCTCTCAAGCTTTTTGTCTTTCTGACTTCTTCCGTGGGTCAGCTAAGATGCTAGACGGAAAAATAGAACAGTGAAAAATAAAAGTTATTTGCTTTTGACTAGGAAGAATCAAAAGTTAATAAAACATATCAAAAGATTTTGGGGTTTTTTTATAAAACATATAAACTCACCGAATGCACTGTTGTCGTATACTGAAAACTGAAAATGGTGAGGGAAAAGAAAAGAAATGATTATTTAGGAGGAATCAAGAAATATCTATTGAATTGCTATGAACAGAACAATAATATAATTAAGATAAAAGAAAATTAGTTTTGTTTCCAATTTAGAGTAACAAAATTATGTTATTGACCTACTTGGAAAACCCCAAGTTTTTATGCACTTTTCATGCTTCTTGCTGTTTTTTAGTTTATACTTGACTCATAGTTTTAAAAGGGTTAAATTGAAAATATAGCAACTTGTCAAATCAAACTTAGGTTTACAGTACTTTGTGTGCCCATTGAAAAATATGCAGGTGATATTTTTACAGTTACATCAAAACCTTACTGCATCACTCAAATTTACCACTGATTTCATTACTTTCACAAGTCATTCATTTTAATAACAAATGTATTCTTTATTCAATCAATGACAGGTCTCACCTTCTTGACATTGCCTGCCTCCATGTTTCGTCCCGCATAACTTTTGTTTTGTAGGTTAATGTTCCTCCTGTATTGTGAAAGAAAAAAAATGTATTGATCAAACCTCAAGTCTTCATAACCAATTACTACATACAGTATTTACTCTCTGGAATCCTCTATTTCTCCATCAATTGTTTTCATTTCCAGAGACCTAGCCATATGAATTTGTCTGCCAAAAAATACCTTTTTACATTTTTCACCTTACAAAACCTTTTAACATTGTAGCAAATCAGTGCATCACACCACTTTCCCTTGAGCACAGTGTTACACCTTTATTAATAATTCTGTTGGAGGTTACCTCAGTGCATTATAAATTTATTTTCAGTCCTCCCAGGCTGACAGAAATGCTCATATAGTGACTGATGCTGACAGAGATGCTAATATAGTGACTGATGCTGACAGAGATGCTAATATAGTGACTGATACTGACAGAGATGCTAATATGATGATTGGTGCTGATAGAGATGCTCATATAGTGACTGATGCAAAGTATTAAAACTGAATGAATACCTAGTGTGTTGTATGATGTAAGAGCTTATCTTCTAGTTTTAAAAAAATCATTTTCTCCGACAATACAAGACTTAGTTGCCTTCATTTTTATCCTCGTTGAAGTATAAATATTTTATGGATTGAATTCTTCTTCGATTTTTTTTTTAAAATAAATGTAGGACTGAATAGTCTTCAGTGAATCTGTTTCCAGACAGTTTGCGTCTATCAAGAAACAGAATTCGTTTTTCCAATGTCATTTGGTAATGCTGTAATATAAGATGTCCCAACAAAAAGTTTCACCTGGTTTTACGTATGTAGATGCAAACAGCGATGATGACGATGATACAGAGCACAGCCCCTGCTGCCACACCGCCAACCACAGCAATTATGATAATTTCCTCATCATCGTCTTTGGATTCTAAAAATAGAAGTAAAAAAGATAAGACATAAAAAAACTCTAAGTTTAGGTTACTTCAAGTGATTCTGTAATCTTTTCCCTTATAAATACTTATATTAATTATGATTGTGACTTATACACTCAAAAAGCTGGTATGTGTAATAATAATGCTAGAATTCTCTTTTATTTTAATGACCCTAACGTATATTTTATTTCGTCTAATTTGGTACAATTTGAAGAGGATCAAACCCAGCACCTTCACAAAGGTGGCCCTACGCCGTAAACATTGGACCCATGGCACCCCTGGGACTGGAATAAGGTAGATTCACATCATTCTTTTTACTAATATTTATATACAACATTGTAAAAATGCATCTGTGGTTTAGTGGGACTTTATTGGGCAAGACATGAAAGTGAAATGAGGTAGATTCTCATCATTCATTTCACTAATATGAATATTGTCCAAATGCATCTGTGGTTTGGTGGGATTTTATTGAGTAAGACATAAAGAACTCGTCACCCTCTTATCTTTCTCTTACCAGTGCACACCAAGTTGTCTCCCTGCAACTCAGCCGAGCCCTCACATTTCTTAAGACAGGCCCCTGTCCCTTTGGCCATGAAGCTCACACATCTGAAAAAAAAAGAAAAATATCTATGCATTTGAGAAAAAAAAAGATATATATATATAAAGAAAGAGAGAGAGAGAGAGAGAGAGAGAGAGAGAGAGAGAGAGGGAGAGANNAGAGAGAGAGAGAGAGAGAGAGAGACTGAGAGAGAGAGAGAGAGACTGAGAGAGAGAGAGAAAGAGAGAGAGAGAGAGAGCTCTTTCTTTGTTTTACATTTTATTCCTTAATGGAGAAAGAGGAGAAAAATCACATCCAATTCACTCATTTAAAAAAGGTTTTAATTCATTTACTCTGGAGTCTTATCATTAAAGGTGAAAAAACTAGACAGTAAAAATCTGAACTTGAAAACTGAATATGCTTCTCATTCATTGCTTCTTTTGTGTAAGGTAAACAGTAAAAAAGCAAACTCACTTGGTACAAACACTTGGGGTGCTACACTGCAGACACTCCGAGTTTAAGCAAGAGCCTGGGAGAATGAAGAGAAGAAAAAATGTTAATACAACAGTGATAGTTAACTTGTGTATTCTCAGCAAACACATAGCTGTGAAGATGGATGAGGTGTTCAGACATGTGAAGTTGAAGTCAATCAAACAATTTTAAGATTGTCTCCACTTCTCACGACAATAATGCTTTGCGAAAGTCAGTTGAGCACAACTATTAACCCAGTGTATATACACTGGTTTGTTTTGATTTGTTTGAACAGACATAGGGAAAACACAAGAGAGTATTGATTGTGAAAACCATGGTCTATGGTAAGGTACTCACTATTCTTGCAGCCTTTGCCGTTAGAGAGAAGGTCAAGACCATTAGCACAGCTACACACTTTTCCAACACACTGAGCCATCCAGCCGCAGTCGGAGGGACTGTCACAGCTCTCTCCTGCAGCACATATGAACATGTTTTACATTGTTTATTTTCTATACTATGTATTTATTCATATTATTTTTAGGAGCAAGGAGAAAAAAAAGGGGAGACTGGCAAGAGGATGGGTTAATGACATCAGCGACTGGGTACAAAAAGAGCCCCACCAAAGAAGGAAGGATAGCCCAGGACATGGGGATTTTTAGACAGACTGTGCAGAAGGTTATGTTTGTTATATACAACGGACAAACAAAAAATGATGATGATGATGATGATGATGATGATGATGATGATGATGATGATGATGATGATGATGATGATGATGATGATGATGATGATGATGAAGATGATGATGATGATAGTCATGAGAATGATGACGCATGTGTATACTGACAGAATAAAGGTTCAAAGATATAATATATTACTGATCGTTGAAGTCACATAGTTCAATTTCATTTTGTAACCAGACTTGTTTTGTCCAAAGTGGATGAAAAATAAAAAAGAAAGCCATAGGCTGTGATTTAAAAAAATGTTCCATTGTGATTGTAGCTCTCTATGCATGGGGAAGGACTGTTGGAAGACATGCGACTAATTTAGAAGCACTGTTAGAATGGGTGAATTTATTGTACATACTTGGAAACATTTTATTGCAAGATATACACATGTATCCTTTCTTGGCGAACCACATAACTCTAAACTGACAAGAAAGTCTAACATTTAAATCCCATCTAGTGTTTTTATCTCTGTAGAGTATTCCTCGGGAAACCTGGTTGACATAAATCTAATCCAAAATAAACTTTTAAAGGTTAACAAAAAACAACCTCACCTGCCGCAGCAACAGTGTGGCTGAAGGTAACGACTACCAACCCAAAAGCCAAGACTGAAAACGCCTGATGCGGTAAATCATAATGGCACCAGCCTCTTGTGGTTTGGCCCATGGCTTTCTTCATCTCCTCAGTTTCCCAACCTCTCAACCATCACAATCCTGTGTTACTGTTAGAGCTCATATTGCGATGGAGGGAGAGGCAATGATGGAGCAGAGCCCATCTGGGAGACCAAATCAGTGCAGCGGCTTTGATGTTGTGAGGTGGCGCCTCCTTTCTAGGCAGATCATCTATTACTATTACTTGCCATATATGCATCTGTTTGGGATTAAAAAAAGAAATACTAAAGATAAATTATGTTGTATTGCCTATAACGAATAAACTCTGAAAAACATTTTGGCTAAATCGAGAAAGAACATCTTGCTTGCGATTTTCGTCGGTTTGATTTGATTGGTTTCAATTTTTAAACCATTGACAAGTGTAAACGGTGATAAAACAATGGTGAATTATCAACATCAAAAAGTTTACAACACTGTTCTGCTGTAGAAATAACTCTTAATTCAATGGTACTCTATCAGGATGCATAAATCGTATTTTTCCCATCGTCTATAAAAATTAATAATGAAATATAAAATGTTATTGACAACCTCTAACATTTATTTTCAACTCTAACATGAAGTTATTGATAAATGTCTTAATGTTACGTTGTGTAAAATATAATATTGTAGAATCAACTTCAGTGTAAAGTAGACAAGATTGGTTTTACCTTCCATTTAATATGTACTTATTCAAGAACCTGGGTTAAACAGATCGATATTTTCAGAAAACAACACGAAAAAAAAACAATATAAAACATTGATCAGTTAATGATTCAAACTGGAACCTCCTGCTCGTTGGCCAGTTTTGTACCAACTGAGACATAATGTACACGTATTTTTTACTCAAAGACATCCAAATTACTAGAAACATAAAAATATAAAAGGCCCATCTGTGTTTAAGCAATTCTAAACTAAATATAGCCTCAGTCGAAAGGGTCTCATATACAGTCATGGTTTTAAAAAGGGAAAAGTAAGCTTATAAAGAGTGACAAAACTAGGCTGCATCTAGTTCTTTCCCATGTTCGCTTGAAAATCAAATTATACATTTTGACAGCTCATGTTGTTTTTAGTTAATTGGGCACAGTGACACTCACAGTTCCCCATTCGCTAGACGAGAGAGAGAGAGAGAGAGAGAGAGAGAGAGAGAGAGAGAGAGGGGTGGTGAAAAAAGAGGTGGTGGCTCAGAGAGGTTGAGAAGGATAGAATGGGGAGGGAGAGAGGGAGAGGGATATAGAAAGAGAGAGAAAGAGATCGGGAAGGAAGAAAGAGATAAAGAGAGAGAGCAGAAAATGGCAAAGTGGTGTACTTGTATTTCTTTGAGAGAGCGGGGATTGTGTGCTTAATCCAGAGCTAATGCTAGGGATATATGTGTCCAATATTTAAAGTAGAAGGAAAGACAGAGCTTTTCAAAAAGAAACTAACAAAAAATGTGTGGGGAGGGGGGGGGGGGGGGAGTCAAAGCACTTTCGACAATTTACTTAGCAAGTAAACGAAGGTATAAAGATATATCGCTTTTAGA
>RQTK01000426.1:35500-117241 GCA_003991915.1 Elysia chlorotica
TATATCTCCTAGGTTCGCAATGAAATTCCTTATTCGTACACGGCGATGAGACCCCAGCGGAATACCATCTGGAATTGAATACACAACATCACAGTTAAATAGGCTTGCTCTATACCCTTGGGCCACCAGGTCCCCTTCAAATCCAATTGCCAAAAGTTCGCGATGTTTTGGAGGTAAAACCGGTCTTCTATACGGCTACAGACCCCAAGATAAATGTCTGACAATCTTAACGTGCTGCAATACACAAGGGAATACCAGATCTTGAGTCTCATCAGTCGGCCACCTTAATGACTAGACCATGAGTAGAATGCACAAACAAGACGTAGCTTACATCTCGTCGTTTCAGTATAAGAATAAGAAATCTTACGACGAGCAGTAACTTACGTTATGTTTGTGCATTCTACCCCATATCAATAGGGGGAAAAGGCAATCTGAAATCTCACCGAGAACAGAACCCAAGACCTTCTGATTAGAAGCCGCGCTCTACCGACTGAGCTTGGCTACGCTAAATCCACAATCAGGAGGTACACTGGTACATCACAGGGAACTAGGTACCCTTTTACAGTGTACCTAATCGAGGACAGTACCCGTACCGTTTAATTAAAGGCCGAGCTATACAACTGACCGAACTAATCGCCTCCAAAACCAGGGGAATTGGCTAAGCTTACACCAAGCAACGATTCTTTACCCAAGCAATGCAAATGAGATGCTTCCACCCCGTTTATTCAGAAACGGCTAAATATAGTGTCCTCTAGTTTTATCAAACAGGGTTTTGTTTATTTTGGGGTTTTGTTGTTTTTGTCTTTGTTCTTAGGCCCAAACTGCACTAGAGTACGCAGGCGAGCTTTGCGGATCAGACACTCGCCTCTCAATTAACGAATAATTTATGTATCCCAAGGAGAGGAGCAGGCCCTAGTTGTAGTTGAGTTGGTTTAACGTCCAATATCAGCACTGTATATGCTATATTGTGGACGGGCCCCAAGACTGACGTCTGACAATTGTATGTGCTGTAACACACGAGAGAGGACGGGGATACCATGACTCCTGTCTCAGCCAGTCACATTAAACAGACACCGACCAAACCAATAGGGAGCGAATCCGCCAGGGTTCTAACCACGGACCTTTTGCGTCGGAAGCCGATGTTCTACCCCAGAGCCACTCCCCCGCACCCCAAGAGAAGTAAAACCAAAGACTGTATTGTACAGTCTCTGGTAACTAAAACCCTCAATGTGTATCCATATACCATAGTGTGTGTGGGGGTGGTGGGGGGCAACAGCACAGAGACGAATCGCTAGCCAAACAAAGCGCGACGTTTTATCAAATCAAACGTGTTTATGTTTTGAGCGCTGCTAATCCAAAACTCTGCACACTTGGGCAAGCAGTCTCTGGTCTTATCTGAGGAACACGGACTAACACTCGTGTCGCATAAACCGCATTATTATATTGCACCAGAATTTTGTATAGAATCCCTCCTGCCTTCAATCTTTCTCTGGGAAAAACCAAAGACGAAAAACCTTTAAATTTATTATGCAGCCCTAGTATAGCAATAAAAAAAATAACACATGAAAGAATCGAAGCAAGCAGGCTCTGGTCTTATCTGAGGAACACAGACACTCGTCTGATATAAGCCGCATGGTTTATGGATTGAGATCATATTGCTGGACCAGAATTTTAAACAGAATCCCTCCTGTCTTCGATCTTTCTCTGGTAAAAACTAAAGACGAAAAACCTTTAAATTTAATATGCAGCCCTAGTATAGCAATAAAAAAAAATAACACATGAAAGAATCGATATCGACAATCAAACAATGCGCGCCGTTTCATCGTTTCATCAAACGAAACGGGTTTATGTTTTGGGCACTGCGTAAGTCTGCACGCTTGGGCGTGGGTGACGCAGCAGGCGTGCTTTACCGTTCTGGGGAATACTGGGACAGTGACTGTTCTCACAATAACCGCCGGGAGATCCCAGCATATTTTGTAGTCGACTTGGTTTAACGTCCAACGTCAGCACTGTAATTATAGCCTATATTGTGGACGGATCCCAAGACTAGCGTCTGACAATTTTATGTTCTGCGACACACGAGACAGGGCGGGGATACCATGACCCCTGTCTCAGCCGATCACATTAAACTGACACCGACCCAACCAGTAGGGAGCGAAATCGACAAGGCTCGAACCACGGACCGTTTGCGTTGGAAACCGATATTCTACCCTAGAGCAACCGCGATCCCAGCATAAGATCAGAGTTTAGAATAAAAGAGTTTTAAACTAGTGTCCCTGTTGAGTGCTGGTAGCCTTGATACGACCCATGCCTAGAACCTTCATGGGTGAGACACGCATTCCGGAACCAAGAAGGCCAGGCATCAAGTGAACCGCAGACAATAAAAAAAATATATCGTGTTTTCTAAACAGTTCAGCGAAGCGAGAATGCCGAGGGATTGCCATTATTAAGCTTATAGGGAGAAAAAATCGGCTATTCTCGTATGTGTGTGTGTGTGTGTGTCTTTTCGGCCCTCAAAACATTGATTCGGAAAGGAATTTGACAGTTGAATCGCAAAGCTTTTTCACGGACACACAGATTGGGTACAATAATATTTGGCACAACAACAACAACAACCCTAGGAGACAAAAATGAATAGTTCTGGTGCGTCGATACTAACAGGTATTGGATTGTACTCAGGAAAGAATTCTTTTATTCAACTAGACATTTGAGATGACAGCTGGTGGTGGAGGAGGAAAGGAAAAAAGCCAGGGAAAGGAATTATGAGAGGATAAAGAGAAGGCAAGAGACAGATAGATACAGACACATACATGCATACATGCAGGCAGACCGAAAGAGATACCGGTATATATAAGCATACAGATATATAAAGAGGAAGGGAGAGAGAGAGAGAGAGAGAGAGAGAGAGAGAGAGAGAGAGAAAGAGAGAGAGGGGGGAGAGAGAAAGATGAAGACATAAAGAATAAGAAACGGAGAGAGAGAGAGAGAGAGAGAGAGAGAGAGAGAGAGAGAGAGACAGACAGAGACAGAGAAAGACAAACAGAGATAGAGAGACAAACAGAGACGAGGGGTAAGTTTACAGAAAAGGCGAGGTAGAAACCCACTAGCACAGACCCAAACCCCAAACCCCATGGCGACAAGACACAGTCTACCGGTATGTGAGGAATGCCAGGTGAGAAGACGGGAGCTGGAGGGACCGGCGGACTGGCCCATATTCAGGGAGTCAGAGGCTCTGTGGATACTGAATAGTGATTCGCTGGTCACACTTCGTGTTGGGCCCACACTCCACTGTAGCCCTATGTGACACATTTTTAATTGTTTGGAGCATTTTGAGCACTTGGGTTTTTTTCTCTTTTTGTTTAAATAAAATAAAGATCTAGTCTATAGGTTAATAGCGAGCTCGTGTCTTGTCGGGAACTTCGCAAGTCTCCAATACAGGCTAGTGTCTTGGGTAGCCAGAGAGAGAGACAGAGATAGAGAGAGAAGGAGGGAGAGAGAGAGAAGGAGAGAGAGAAGGAGAGAGAGATGAGAGGGAAAGAGAGGGGCATAAATAAAGGAGGGAAAGAGAGACAAAAACAGGATCGAGGCAGAGATAGAATTGAGAAAAAGTGAAAAAGGATGTAGTTGATTTGAGTTAGTTGACGTCCGACGTCAGCACTTCTTAGGCTATATTGTGAACGGGCCCCATGGGGAAGTAGGAAATGGAGAATAGGGAAGGGTGAAACCACAACAAGCTAGAATTAATTTTCTCCATGGAGAAAATATAAGAGGGAATCAAGAGCCGCTACCCTACCCTTAACTCTCAAACAGAAACATTGTACATAATTATACTTCATTAGATCACTACTCACTTGATGACTAAAAACAACCTATGTACATACAGTTAACAGTATCCTCCGTTCAAAAACTAGCATTCAAAAATGTAATTACAACACAAATTATTCTGTACGGAGACGGGGCCCCTGACTAAGATTTGAACCTCGGACTCCCTGGTCGTCAGTTCAGAGCACTATTAATGAATGCCTATTATAGTGTCTTTATGTTTATGCATGGCGCCCTGCTTTCTTGCAAAACGTGATCCATGACTTACTTCAGAACTATAACTTATAGTAATTGAGGTACATGTACCAAGAACAATAGGGAAAGCTGATCACGTCACAATAGCATGGAAAGTAGAGGATCAACCTCGCCATGCCATCAATATTGAAGATCAGCTATTAATGCACGCAGTTCCATGAGAAGTGTAAATTATTCACGTTCCCATAGTGAAACTCGTTTGCTGAATGCTTGCATGTATACATGTATATTTTTTTTTTCAATAGCAAGCATCACATGTCGTATGAAGCCTGCAATGACTGTTTCAAAATAATGATACTGATTGAGCAAAGGTATTGCTGCTAATGGAAACTTTTTAACTACTTGGGACTCCTAAACCAGTGGGACTGTAAGCCAAAATCGTTAACACGTTGTTGTTGTTGTTTTGTGTGGATTTTTTTTTTGGTAAGGTCAGCGGCTGGGTAAAACAAAGAAAAAACTAGAAGAGCCGTAAGTATTAAGGGCCCTAAAAACGTGTACTGACAGTCTTCCTGGTAAATACTGAAAAGGCGAATGTATTGCGACAAACTGCACTATTGTTTTCTTCGGAGTCTTTCACGCTCTGACCTCCCGTGCCTAACAATGTTCTGACAGTCATGATCATTAGTCCACGTCCAAGTGAAGCCATTACCGATCACTGGACACTGGTCAAACGGACAGACCTAAGCCAAAACGGGCGTCCCATCGCGATGACTGGAGGGGGGCACACTAAGGACAAGTCGGTACGAAAACACAGCACTTTAGCAGCGTACTAGAGTCTTAGGGGATAAGGGACTTCGATCGTTATTACTGAACAATGGACACACAGGCATTCCATAAGGAGATTACAGCCCGGGGTGTCGCGATTGTATCTGCTATACAGCAGTCATTCCAATTCCACTAACAACTCGGGATTGTGTATTAGGGGAGGAGAGAGGGGTGAGAGAGAGAGAGAGAGAGAGAGAGAGAGAGAGAGAGAAGGAGAGAGAGGAAGAGAGAGAGAGAGAGAGAGAGAGAGAGGGGGGGGAGGGAGAGAGAGAGAAAGAGAGAAAGAGAGGGAGAGAGAGAGAGAGAGAGAGAGAGAGAGAGAGAGAGGTTACAACTGTCAAGATAAAGACAGCGACAGCGATGAACAATCCAATAGGGAGCAGTCACATGCCAGACGCTATCAGTTAAATTGTGTCTATGTGTTTCTTTTGTTTTGCCTTTTTTTCATTTTTGTATAAATTTTAAGTCGGGAGAATAATTAGTAAGCTAGACTAAATTTGTTGCTGAACTTCCAACCTCAATTAGAAAGACTATATTGTGGAAGGGTCCCTAGACTAACGTCTGACAATTTTACGTGCTGCCACACAGAGACAGTGCGAGGACACCTGGACACCTGTCTCAGGCTATCAAAGAATAATGACACCGACCCAAACAGTAGGAGACGAAATTGGACAAATAAATGGAAATAAATAGAACCGCGTTGAAATGTTTTTTCGCCTGGATAAATGATAGAACCATCACTAAGTCTACCATTGAAGCTAAAAAAATGTCAGACTTCAGTTTAAAAAAGATCACATGGTAATTATTAGTTTATCATAAAAATCAGTGAAAATCTCTTTGTCTCGTATTTTTCAAGATTATCAACAGACGTTGCTTTAAAAAAAAAAAGATGAGAAAAAAAAAAAAGAGAAAAGGGGGGGGGGGGGGGGTATAACATTCAAAGGGCATCTAAAATCTAAGAACATCAAGCTTGCTTGCTTTCTCCATGATTCACATTATTTCACTGTGTTGATTTTACAATACGGTGTATTTGCTAGTTATTTACAATGATTCTTAATGTTAATATATTATACCGCTTTTATTACACGAGCTATCTACTAGAACTGTATTATGATTCTGTGTATTCTATAACTCTATCAAAATGTATTTTATCGATTGCTTGATTTTTTAAAAATGTAAAGCGCTTTGAGCAACACTGTGGGGAAAGTGCTATATAAATGCACTTTATGATTTATAGTATCTACGAAGGTGGTGTTGAACCTCCCTATAGTTAGTACTCTCCTAGAAGCATAGGTATCCTTCAAGGCCCTGGGAGTCTAAAGGTAAATTTGTTGCGTTTGCTCCCCGCCTCCCTTGTCAATATAGTTAGTACTCTCCTGGAAGCATAGGTATCCCCCCAAGGCCCTGGTAAATTTGTAGCATATGCTCCCCGGCTCCCTTGTCAAACTTGTCACACGAACTCTGAATTAATTATGTTGTAGTAGCCCATTCCTGCACTGGATGATAATAAATGAGGTTTGCTTCTACATAGACCTACATTTTCACATGTCTATTCACCTGATTTGGTTGGTTCCTTATCGTTCATCGTCAGCCACAAGATGACGGATCCCATAAACTGAGTATATAACATGTGGTTTGGTTGTTTAGTTCCTTATCGTCCATCGCCAGCCACTAGAGGACGGATCTCATAAATTGAGTCTGAAAAATGTAAGTGCTGCCACATAAATAGAGGGCGGGGATACCAGGACATTCGATATGTCTCAGTCGATCATGCCAGACAAACCCTAATCTAAACCAACGATAGAGTCACATTTATGCACTGTGTACAAAACTAAAGCTTCGCTCCCGATTTATAAATTGTTACCATGTCCACAGAGAAAACATTCTCGAAATTGTGCCCCGTCTCGTGTGTGGCAGCACATAAAGCTGTCAGAAGTCAGTCTTGGGCCCCGTCCGCAATATAGCCTACATAGTGCTGACGTTCAACGTTAAACCTACTCAATTTTCTCTCTCTCTCTCTCTCTCTCTCTCTCTCTCTCTCTCTCTCTCTCTCTCTCTCTCTCTCTCTCTCTAACACATGCACAGACACACACTCACTCACTCACCCAACATTGCATGACAGTTTATACAGATCTGTACCAATCTGAGATCCGTCGACGATTAGGATTCTCCTTCAGAATCTACGAGAATAACTATATCTCCTTCGCAGAGTCAGTCTATAAACGTGAAAAAAAGATATAGCGCACTCAAAGAGATTCCCCTATAAATAACTTAAAATCGTGCTACTACTTTCTGTTCTGTATATCAATTTCTAAATATACACACGTCATGTATGGTTGAAATTGTCACAGAAAAGTGCGATCTACATCGTATTTATTACACAAATTTAAAAGAATAACTCCTACCACAAACGTTTATAAGAGTAACTTTCCAGCAGACATTTATAAAAGAAACTTTACTTACACACATAAGAAAAATTAAGACTAACAGTAACTTTCCCACACGAAATCATTAACCATCACCACACACGTTTATAAATAAAAGATTTGCTTTTCGACACACATGACATGAATTAAAAGTTATCACACACATTTAAAGGGAGGGCGTGTAAAAAAAAAAATCCCAAAGACGTTTATAAAAAGAAATAATATAAGAGTGAAATTTCTAACACACGGTAATTTACTTTGAACACACATATTTATAAGGGCAACTTTACCCAAACAAACAAGAAAAATGAAATAAAAGTTATGTATTTTTGTTTCTTTTTTTTTTTTAACCTTGATTCTATAAAGTCACTCCCACCAGCGAAATGAACCTAAGATCACATTGGAAATATTATCATTAATAGCGAAATGGGCTAAAATAAAACTAACTAAAAATTATTATAATTATCTCGTCAACTGACCGACACCTCTTAAATATCTTGGAGGACAATCTCCCTGTGTGTGCCGTCTCCTAAAGTGGCTGGCTACTCAAGCAGATCGAGAAGAGCGAACACAATGTTGTTAATGTACAACCAGCCATCCATGGCGAGCTAGAAATAAAAAGCGCGGCATACCTGCATGGGTCTAGAAATAATTGTGCGCCTCACGTTCAGTGCACATAGGTGTGCATGAATGTAACGTCAAACTGAAAGCATGCATAGAGACAGTTTCCCTGACGGAGAGAGAGAGAGAGAGAGAGAGAGAGAGAGAGAGAGAGAGAGTGAGAGAGAGAGAGGTGGTTTGGTTTCTTGGGTTCATCGTCTGAACATCTATCGTTAACTATTATAAATTTAGACCATATCGCGGACAGGTCTCTAAACTAATGTCTGAAATATGTATACGTGTTGCCACACAGAGACAGCGCGGGAGAGGATACTAGGGCATCTGTACAGTCTCAGTCAGAAAAGCACATCATACTGACACCGACTCAATCATTAGGAAAGAGGAGGGGTTCGTATTCATGATCTCCTGTTTAGAAGCCGCACAAGACGGAGAAAATATGTTGTTTTGTTTTGCAGGTTTCTCTTAAAATCCGTTGTCAGCAACTAGGCTTGTTTGTTTGCTGTTTAGCGTCCAACGTCAGCACTATTGTAATCTGTATTGTAGATGGGCCCCAAAACTAACATCTAGAAGGTAGATCCATGATGAAAACTGTTAATAACTTACCGCTTAGTCAGTAATAGAGCTGTGCACTATCCATCACTATCCAGCAGACTTTTGTCCAGTGCTACCTGGGCTACTGTGTGAACTGACCACAGCCGCATGCAGCATAGACACTAGAAACGAGAGTGAGAGAGAGGTGGAGAGAGAGAGAGAGGTCTCGAACCACGGACCTCCTGCGTCGGACCCCAGGGCTACTGTGCGTTTGGACAATCCAAGGAATAGGAAAATGTGTACGCATCACATATGTCTATTAATAGAACTATTACAATTTCTTGGCGTAAGGTTGGAATCTCGGCTTCAATAGCTTCAATGACTGCTCAAACACTGTGACGGCCGGCAGAAACACTAGACACGGAAAAGGTAGAGGACAAGAGAGACACAGAAGCACAAACCCAACCTGGTAACCAACTCTGGACCCCTATACGTGTACATGTGGTAGGATAGACTTCGGGCTAGTGGTCTCTAGATGCAGGAGAGATATCTATATTGAACGGGTAGAGCGTGAATGGGTAGTCATCTCTATCCTATTAATTTTGGTGGCCATAACAGTGACAAAGTGACAAAAAGATCTAAATACAGTCCATCTCGGTTTCTTGTAGCGGCCACTGCTATTTATATATTCTCTCTCTCTCTCTCTCTCTCTCTCTCTCTCTCTCTCTCTCTCTCTCTCTCTCTCTCTCTCTCTCCCTCCCTCAACCTCTCTCTACCGCATTGTCTCTCTTCCTCCAACTAAATCTTTTCCTATCTCTCCCTCCTTCCCTCTCTCTCTTGTTCTCTCACCTTGACACCCCATGCTGAGAGACTTAGTCCACATAGCTCCAAAAATCTCTACATATCGCACCCCCCCCCCCTTCCCCCCTTGTGAGAACTGTGAAGGGGGAGAGGGGGAGTGTTCCTTAAGCTTAGCCCTAGTGATGGTTGGGCCACTGAGAGCTCTCAGAGCAGGGCCTATTCTCAGTATTCTGTGGAGCACGGTGACACACCGACTGATTGGAATGTCTGTCTCTGGGCTGCTATGACATTCACCGGATGTGGACGGATCCTGCTCCAAAAATCAAATAAACCACTACCGGTAACTAGCCAGATGGAGATGTACATGTACATGCACACAACGTACATTCCTACTCAGCCTACTGATACAATAAATGGTTCGTCCAAGACGTCCATTCATTTTGCACTTCACCTGACAGACTCATGCTGATGGGAATACAGTTTATAAAATATGATGGTATTATAGTATTATATCGACTGATGCTGCTCCAAGTCTCCTACTGCTATTACTACTTGTCATATTTTTAAAAAAATAGCATATACCGCACATGTATACATTTCTACCACAATAACCAACTGATGCAGAAACATTATAGCTCCCCCATTCATTTTGCACTTCACCTGGCAGATGCTGGTGGGAAAAGTATATAAAATACAGTCAAGTAAAAAATTACACTGATTGATGTTGCACCTAATCTTCCACTGCTGCCACTGATGCCTCTACGTCTTGCCATTTGTTTAAAATAAACTAGTAAGATACCCTACAGTCACGTGGTAGCCACTCTGTTGAAAATAGTTATTAAACACATACGTTACATCATTTTGATTGTTCAATTCAAATGCTCTCACATTAACTTCATGATTCACTGCATTTCATGTACATATCAAATTTATCACAAAGTCGAGTGCAGGGAGGAGAAAAATAAGACTGGTCGAAGACACAAGAAGAGAGAGAGATAGAGAGTGTGAGAGAGAGAGAGAGAGAGAGAGAGAGAGAGAGAGAGAGAGAGAGAGAAAGAGAGTGATAGGGAAAGAAATGTACTGCTTTAGGAAACTATCTTTCAACATCTGCCAAAATCTACTTTAACTATTTCTTCAATTACAAATGAGTACTTTTCCTTTCAACCACAAAAGGCTAGAAAAGTAGCATTCCAAAACAGGTCAAGGACAGACTGAACAAAATGCACAAAAAGCAGAAGGTTAATGCCTATATTAGGATCTACACACATTACTTCAAATACAAAAAAAAAAAAAATTTCATTTAAATAAAAGTTCCTATTTGGACCATATTCCAAAGCAAATCGACCAAATTTTAACTTCAGTAATTTTACTTATTTTTGGTTAGGCTGTAACTTTTCTTTTTCACAAAGATATTGATAAATTTATGTCAAATTCACAACTTTTCGAGCTAATAATAATATCACTTTAGATAATCAATAATTTAAATTTAATTTCCGACAAAAGATATTTGTGTTGAGAACATCAAGCCAAACAGATTTTAAAAGTTATTGGTGCAGCAGTAAAAAAATTATTGATTTTAAAACTTTTACTCCTGGCTAAGAATTTTTTTAAACGGAGTTCTAAAGAGTAGTAAAAGAACTCAATGGGAGATCTATGACAGATGAAACTTAACACCAGAAGTGCTGAGCAGTCTGCCTGAACTGCCAATCTGGGGTCGGCAGAGGAGACTGCGTGTCAATCCAGAGCACCAATGCTAGATATACCTGGCACCTGATTTTACTCAAAATAATGTAATCTTCAAATCAATGTTATGTCCTGTAGGTTTCCAAAAGACATGGACGGAAAGAGAAGGGAACAGGCGGAAGGGGGGGGAATCCAAGATTTGAAGCTTGGACCTCTTGCTCGTCCGTTCCGAGAACTGGCGACTAAGCTATTTTTACGTCCCTACTAATCCAACGCTAAAATTAATATAGATCTATCATTTCAATTAGAATTACATTCCATGGGTTTCCAGGATAATCTTCCATTATTTTGGGACACCTGCTGAGTATCGCACCGTCTGCTTGCAAACAAAGGCCTCCAACAGATGGAACTTTTGAGATCTTGTAATAACCAAAACTGACAAGCGAAACACTGGCAGTTACAGTACTTGTAGAACTGTCTACTGTCATAAAAAACACCACATTGTAAAAATGAGCCAATTGTAATTACAAGCCCACAATCTCCTGAACTGCGGAATAGAATGAAGCTCAACATTACAATGTGGTCAGAGCCTTTAAAATGTCTGTCTGTCTGTCTGAGTGGGAGCAGCATTTGACACTCTTGCAAATAACTCAAAGTTCTGGTGGTTCTCAACACCATCTTCCGTTATGGTCCATCCTTTTTTACAGACGGGACTTAACACTGCACGGTTACCCATGATCTTTTACAGATATAAAGATCTTGATCTAATCTAGATTGCAATTTCGCTTTCGGACACTCTTACAATTTATTGGACCATGATTCTTTAGGTCTGTGAATAAGATGGTGATGTAGATGATCTAGATACAGATTGTAGTCAATTGACTATTATTAGCCAAGATTAGATCAGCAGGCATGGGTAGAAAGTCTTGAGGCATATAAAATAATTCTTAAAATAAAGATTCAAAACACCTTATTTAGATCTATATATCTAATCTAGATCTAGATCTACACCCGAGGGGCACTGGTCGCTCATGAATTCGGCACAATGCATTGAACTAGACCGAATAGATAGCTGTTCAAATTCGAATCTTAGAGTCAATTCTTAGAATCTGATCTAGATCTAGATCTAGATTCTAGATTAGAAATCTAGACATGAACTTGGAGTCAAATTTAGATACAAGGCAGCCTGCGTTTATTGGCAAACTTACCTGACAATGGAAACCTTTAGGTCTATCCAATTTTACGAAAAACCTGCTTCCATTCTTCCCGTGAGGGTTGCTCGTCTGTTTGAGTAAAGACAGGGTTGGTCGACTCTGTTGTCAGGTTGTAGAATGTTGTATCTTTTGTTGACGATTTGATGAGGCTCGAAAATGGGAAGGGGAGCACACTGTGAATTTAGTTTATAATTTTAAGTTAGAGTCACCTCTCTTAGGAGAAGCAAAAAAGGGCGTGGTTTGGTCATGTCTACTAACACCAAAGATGATTAATTATCTTTCTAAGTGATATTCTATTTATAGACTTGTTGGGTACTCACGATCTACCACTTGAAAAAAAGTACGTAAAATGTTTTGGAACTTTGTAAACTGGTGCGGCTCATGATTGTGATAATGAAATATCTCTGTGCAGCAGTTTTCACCTCTTTATCAGACATTTAAAAAGGCATCTAAAGGCCAAACGAGTGGATATTTCTAAATGCGATTTTAATCTGTGTTGTAAATAATGTTAGGAACGTATCTATAAAGGGAAGAACTGTCTTACTCTCCTCTCTCATTATTAGAGGGACTCATCTGTGAATCATTTGCGCCACCGTTATCAATAGGTGTTCTCCTTACCTTGAAATGCCTCTGCCTTATTTTTAATAACATAATAAGATGATGAGGACAGTTCCATCCCATTTTTTTCATATTATTGGAACAGTCATGTCACGTTTGGAGGCGATGAAACAGTAGGCCTATTCAAATCAACTTTAGTGTGTTACATGTTTTTGTTTGTTGCGTCGACCTCTTGAAGAATGTTAGTCCAGAATAAAGTGTAATGTCCAGTTTCTAGTTGACATATTTGTATGTTTTGCAGTGGATGTTATGCCCAAAAGTTTCACGCCGTATTCAAGCCTTCCCGTCTTGCTCATAATGATCTTTATCATTTCTTGGTTTTAATACGCTAGGGTTCAACACCAACATTCACGGCAGTCTGCGCACCTTCTTCGCTTTCGCTTGTGCTTTCATGGCCAGAAACCTGAGAGGTCATATGGGACGAGACAGATTCTTGCCTTGGCGAGAATCTAATTTACCTCAATAAAAAAAGAAGAAAATAAATCACAAGACTGAAACAGTTTCAATCCTCAAGACCCAGGTTGTTCACCCCCTCCCCCTCTTATTTTCATGTTTAAAAACGGGTTGTTGTTGTTTTTTTGTGTTTTTGTTTTGTTTTTTTTTGTTGTTGTTTTTTGGCGGGGGGTTGTTGTTGTTTTTTTTTTGTTGTTGTTTTTTGTGTTTTGTTTTTGTTTTGTTTTGTTGTTTTTTTGGGGGGGGGTGTTTTTGTCGTTGTTGTTTTTTGTTGTTGTTGTTGTTTTGTTACACCCTAAACCCAGTGCTGAGTAGTAGTGTTGATAGTAGTAGATGTAGTAGATGTAGTAGTGTAATCACTGGTGCGGGTTTTTCTAAGAGACTACTATTGTTTGGGGTTATGGGAGGTTTGCTTGTTTTTTTGTTTGTTTTTTTGTTTGTTGCTTAGCATCCAACGTCAGCACTATTTAGGCTAAACATGTACAAGTTTCGTAGGCGAGAGAAGGGTGAGGAAACATTTTTTTTTTCATCTCGACGCCTCTAGTTATTAAAATTCTGGTCTTAAAAGAGACAGAGCCGAGACCTTAATAAGAACAGATCAAGTCACCGAAATGATAAAAAAAAAAAAAATTGACTGGTGGACATCAAACCAAATATCGAATCTGTGACTCTCATTTGCCAATCGTTGGGGACTGCCGACTCTCTGCTAGGCATAGGGTTGGTTGGTTGGTTGGTTGGGTTTTAACGTCCAACGTCAGCAACTTATAGGCTATATCGTGGACGGGCCCCAAGACGGACGTCTGAGAGAGAGAGAGAGAGAGAGAGAGAGAGAGAGAGAGAGATAGGGAGGGGCGGTGGTGAATACAAAATTTGTATAATCACTTTAAGGAAATATATAGAGACAGGATTATATGGAGAGATAGTAAAAATAATATAGAGAGAAATAGAAAAAAAGAAAGAGAGCGGTGATCGAAAACTGACAGGGAAGCTTTGTCGGAAGGTGTGTGATAAGCACACATTCCTCAGAGGTACAGGCGTTAGGTACTTCGTCAATGTGATGTGGTGGTTCCGCGATCCTGAGAGTGCCTATATAATTATGTACACATATATAAATGGCGAGGGTCATGGCGGTAAACTGCATCCCCTGTTCATTTTTTGGCTTATCTCTCTTTATACGGAGTTATTTACCTTTGAAAATCGAAGGAACGTAACCCTTTATAAGCTTTCACTTTTTATTTATTATTATCCCCCGTGGCTCATTCTTACCTATGCCCATGTGCATTGTCCATTGAGGACCCACTTGTTTCATTATTTTGTATCTTTTGAACCCACTTCGTTTTTTTTTCCATCTCTCTCACTTCATTCTCTATCTGTCTCCTTAACTTGTATCTCTCCCCCGCCCCATCTTTCAACCTCTGTCTCTGTGTGTGTCTGTGTGTCTGTTTGCCCCCCTCACTCTCTCTTTATTTATTTCTACGTGTCTGTCTGTCTGCCTGCCTGTCTGTCTGTCTGTCTGTCTCTATTTCTACCTTTCTCTCTCTCATCAACATCGACAGTCAACCATACAGCAACGTTTTCCATTCACACAGCCTTCTCCCACAAGTATAAAAAAAAATAACTTCCCAGCCTGACAGGGCACTCGCAAACATCAAGCCTACAAACCAACATGCGCTATAGACTTGCGAAGTTAGAGAGAGACAGAAAGAAAGAAAGAAAGAAAGAAAGAGAGAGGGGGGAGGAAGGAGACAGAGAGAAATAGAGAAAGAGAGAGATAGCTAGAGAAAAGGAGAGAGAGACAAAGAGGCTACTACTACTACTACTACTACTACTACTACTACTACTACTACTACTACTACTACTACTACTACTACTACTACTGCATTGGGTCGGTGTCAGTATAATGTGACCGGCTGAGACAGGAGTCATGGTATCCCCGCCCTGTCTCGTGTGTGGCAGCACATAAAATTGTCAGACGTACGTCTTGGGGCCCGTCCACAATATAGCCTATATAGTGCTGCTGTTGGACGTTAAACCAACCCAACCCCAACCCACCACCACTACTACTACTACTACTACTACTACTACTACTACTACTACTACTACTACTACTACTACTACTACTACTACTACTACTACTACTACTACTACTACTACTACTACTACTACTACTACTACTACTACTACTACTACTACTACTACTACTACTACTTCTACAACCAAAACAGTCATTAACATTCTCTTGATATAAAAATAAAACATTAAAAAAAAATAATGATCATTAATCATCATTATTATTCGTTGGCCTACATCAGCTACCATCGTACGCGCCTGTTGTCGTTTTCCCAAGGCACTAAGCAGTGGTTACTCACGTCTGACTCAATCAGCGAATGCGGCACAAACGGCTTGAGCGCTTGACATGCTCAAACCAACCTCATTAAGACAGTCTGACAATGTGAGTATGTTTACAGATTTGAGTGTGTAAGTGGTGCTCTTGTCTACGATACCCACTTGTTCCACGATGGTGTGTGTCACGCAATGTGGGTTTTTTTTAATCGTTCGGCGTGTTGAACATGTTCTGATATAGCCTTCTGGTTAATTTTAAAAGGTCATTTCAAAAACAACTAAAACAACAACAACAAAAAGAAGAAAATTTTAAGGAAATTGTGATTCAGAACCTTTCTCTCTCCATCTTCCTTTCTCTCTTTATCTCTCTCCATTTCCCTTTCTCTATCTATCTCTATCTCTCCCCATCTTCCTTTCTCTCTCTCTCTCCCTCTCCCTTTTACTCTATCTCCATTTCCCTCTCTCTCTTCATCCCCCTTTCTCTTTATCCATCCCCCCTCTCTCTATCTCTCTCCATCTCCCTTTATCTCTCTCCATCCCCCTCTCTCCATCTCCATCTCTATCTATCAATATACATGTCAATCAGTATAATCATCTGTATATATCCACATCCCCACCACTTTCTCTCTCTCTCTCTCTCTCTCTCTCTCTCTCTCTCTCTCTCTCTCTCTCTCTCTCTCTCTCTCTCTCTCTCTTTCGCATGCTCGCTCGCTCTCAGTCTCAGAATTCAAGCTCTCAATGCCTCTTATAGAAACATATTTTTTTCTCTAATTTATAAGAGAGCCTTCATTACCCATTACAAAGAGAAGACGTCCAAGTGACAAGCTCTTTAGTCTTTACCGGGACTCGGTTCTTTACTTGGACGATAAAGAGGAAAGAAAGCACTAATTTTGTTCTCCCGTTCTAGAATCCGATACATGGGTCTATAGTCCTAGTGTAAGTACATGTATCTCGGAATCCTTGACGGTCATGAATGGCAAGACATTGTAAAATGTGAGATTCCTGGATATGACTCTCGAAGATACTACTTTGGTAAATACTAAGATCAGATAAGATAGGATAAGATAAGATAAGCCTTTACTATCTCTTAGGGATATTTTTCTTGGTCGTACAATAATACTAAGTGTAATGTAACCGGCTGAGACAGGAGTCATGGCATATACTATTTTCATAATATTATAGTCGACACTGAAAGACTTCAATTTCCTTAAAAAGTATAGTCGCTGATTAGCTTTTTAAATCAGGATTTCAATATATGTGGTAAAAGAAAGTTTACAATCAATGGCGATGGCCGAGGTATTTGTATGTGTAAACAACTTCAACCTGTAGGTTACATCTTTTATTTTTATCGGTGTTGAAGCAGGTGCATCGTTTCGTGTTAATTAGAAAATCATATCTTTTGTTTTATCAATGTTCAAATCTAAAAAGTTGATCCCGCACCATGACACACATTTGTTGATTTCTTCAAAGTAAAAATCTCCGTTGTTTGTTATTGTTCCAATTAGGCAAGAGTCGTCAACAAATTCAATTAATTATTGTGGTGTGTTTGGGCCTTTTGTCTGGTAGTCATTGGTGTAAGCAGTGTATAAAATTGGTGAAAGCACACAGCCCTGCGGTGTACCTGTGTTTGTGATAATTGTTTTGGATCTAACACCATTTATATTCATATTGTGGTCTCATTGTAAGAAAATAAAATCAAAAATCAAAGTGATAACACTGAGATAAGGTTGACATGCAAATCATACGATTTTTGTATAATAAGATTGGTCTGGATGGACGAAAAATCAACAAATAAACTTCTAGCAAAAACTCTGGGAGTCTCAAGATGTTTTAGGACAGTATTAAGAAACGTTAGCACAGCATCTTCGACATCTTTTTTTTTTTAAAGGCAAACTGAAAAATATCAAACTGTTCATTTGTAGCTGTTAAGACATAAGTATCTCAATACCAGTTAAACTTTAACATTTCAGTGCATATTATTTAAATTACAAGGACCCAGAAAAGAATCTACCAGTTATCCTTACAACAGTTACAATAGAGAGTTATAAAAAAAAAACAAAGATCTTCACTAAATGTGATAAAGATATGGTGAGTGTAATATCAAGAAGTCAAACATCAAAAATGCAAAATACCATACAATGGAAAGAGAGTTAAAGGAGTAAATTAATTCAAATACCTGGGCTTCAAAATAAAACCACATGACAAATGCGTGGGAGAATAGAAAAAGAGAATATCTCTATCTAAAGACGGTTTTACCGAAACAAATTGCACCTTCACCAACAAAAACAGAAAATGCTTAGCACTAAATTTACTAGCCTAAAATCCTAGCTATGTTTGATCATGGATACTTGTAGATGGATACATTATGTGAAAAAAAGAAAATTAATTAAAGGAGAGAGTGAACACGCCAAAACTATACAAACTGAACAGCTGCATAACGAGAAAAGAAACGTTATTCAAATGTTTTCAAAAAACTATTAGAGAAAGAAATGGAGGGACATTTTCACCACCGATGCCAAAGCATAAAACATTGGGCACAACCATAGTCCACGGTAAAATGGTGCCAGCTTTTGTTTTTCTCTCGCTTCTGAGGGGGATACTTTTGACTGACTACTAAATAATAATGATTAAAAATGAATTTTCTTGGAATAATTATGTCATTGAAAGTGGCGTGTGTATCAACAATTAGATAATTACCTTCTTCAACGAAAAATAAAATTAAACGTGCGCCTATTAGAGGTTATAGCTAACCTTCCCGCTTCAATACAAAACAGCCTTACATTTGCTTAATTAGTCGATATAGCCACAACGAATAATTATTGCACTTAAATAATTTTATGTGTGTGTGTGTGGGGGGTGTTTCTTGAAAAGAAAACACGCTTTCACATATCTTAGTGATGGCATACTTCACTTTTGAATCACCCATATAAATATAATGCATAAGGGCGGGGGAACGAAAACTTGAATGGAGGGAAATATTTATCGTCTGCACCCATAAAGAATGTCGTTCCTTATGAGCGAAGGATTTTGTTAAGAGAAGAAAAAGCGCACGACATAAATTAATACAGTCCTGCTTTTCACCCTGTTTTCCACCCAGGTTATGTAGAAAATTTCCAAACTTCACGCGACTCCACCCACCCATTATGTAGAAATTTTTCCAAACTTCACGCGACTCCACCAACCCATCACCCCCACCCCACCCTTTGGAATCCGTGTTCAACAGCTCCTTCTTGAAATCGACTTGGATACCAACTCTATTGAAAAAGACAACTTTTTAGAAAGCCCTCCCTGGACGCTGGAAAGACCAGAAAGCATTTCTGATCTGGCAGCTCTTCAGAAGGACAAGATTCCTCAAAAATTATATAAAGATAATTTTTAACAAATCATAGAAAATCATTCAGACCATTATATACTTTTCGCTGACAAATCTAAATGCTGCGGGGTGAGCGCGAAGGCGTCAATATTTACTGCGGAGGCAGTTGCCATATGCATGGCACTCGACACTATATCTACCTCAAGAACAGAAAAATGTGTATTCCTCTCTGACTAGCTTTCCCTGTTGAAAGCGATCGAAGAGGCAAACTTGTAAAATAATGAAAAAAAAAAAAAACATTCATGAACTACAAAAAAAAACGGTAAAATCCCCAGTCATGTTGGAAACGAAGGAAATGAAATGGCTGATGAGCTCGCCAAGATTGGGCTCAAACTGAACATACTCAGGTGCAGATACCTGCATCAGATGCACAGCCAAACGTTCATTACTTTATAAGAGAAAACCGGAAAGCCCGATGGAACAACCCTGACAAACAACAAACTACACTGTGTCTAACTACATTTAGGTCACTGGATATGAGTGTCTCCGCTTCGATCAAGTCCGACTGGGACTTTATCATCTTAATCAAGCCTTCTTTCTGAGAGGTGAAGAGCCTCCACACCGTCATACCTGCAACTGCCAATGAGTCACATTTTGGTTGACTGTCCGCTTTTTTTTATTTACTGGGAAAGAAATCTGTACATGGCTTCCAACCCATTAGAGAGTATTTACTTTTGTTAGTCCTCAGCGCCATTGATGTCTCTAAAAGACACCAGTGCGGAAAATGAAATTTAGCTGTGATAATCCCACAGATGGATCTTTTAAATTACTGTACATGCCTTTACTTTTAACCAACCTTTTTATGTACAATTTTTATGCCTTTACCACTCAGAGTGATAAAGGAGTCGCCGTTGCTACTAGTGCAATATATTAACTGTATTAGGACATCATGGAGACAATATAGCCGTTACTGCGCCGACGTGCCGGAAAAACAAACTCTCACTCGAGATGTTTTGAATCCAATGATTGCCAACATCATAGACACACATACTTATATACACACACACACACAGACAAGTGCGCGCACATCCCGATACTTGGTGATAATATCATCAACATTTTTGTTGCTGTAGACGTTATTTTGAAAGCGAAAATATAGTAGCTGCTTATATTCTAACAAAATTAGATAGTTGCCTTTCTCTGTTTCGTATGCCTTTGCGTCATTAAAAGTTGAAGGAGCAAGCTTTCACGCACGAAAATAGTAATGCAAGGAAAAAATTATCAAACATCCAAATTACTTTACATCAACAGCCAAAATATCGGAATCCGCGCTTCGCACATAATTTTGCTAGGCCTAGTTTCCATATCTCGGACTCCTAATACAAGTTCTGTGTTGTACCAGTGGCCGAGTTTTTTACCACCCAATACCGGAAGTTTGGATCTCATCATAGATTTGTTTCATTGAAGTCTGAAGCCAGTTCTAGACGTCTAGTGCAGCCTAGGAAGTGACATTGCATTCACAGCTGAGATTCTTTGTAGATAAAAATAAACATATTATTCTATATCTAGAGATCTAGATCTAGATATAAAAAAAGAAAAGTTTGGAAATACAGCCAAGATTGAAGATCTAATCTGACCAATTGCACTCTTTATTTTCGACATTTTTAGAGGCAAGTCATCTGGTTTCTGGGAGATTTCATTTGTAAATCTTTTCACACTGTAAGTTAAATACCAATCAAGTATAGATTCTAGTTCTAGAACTAGATCTAGATGCTAATTTAGATCTAGTTTAGAAGAGATTACATATCTAGTTTTTGGTCTGGCAAAAACACATCTTTTAAATCTATACAGACCTAGATCTAGAACTAGAGTTTTAGAACTTTTAATAAACATCGCTGTAAGTGTATGTAGATCTATGGACAAAGGGGGGAAAACTACTAACTAGAATCTACATATATGCACAATTGTGTATACATCTGTTTCTAGATCTAAATCTATGCACCACAGTTTCTGTCCAAATATTGATCAGACATTCTATAATATGTTGTGTCTATTTCAATAAATGTCTAGATTCTATCCCTAAGCCTAACCAGTTCGCGAATTGTAGAAGAATTTCTGCCAACTGACAATCAAAACCACCTCTTTGGTGGGTGTTTTCTGAATTAAATAACACATTGATCTACAACTATTTGGGGATCATTTTATGAACTACCACTAACTGCAATGGATGTGAAACACAGTACGAAACACTTCCTCCTTTCATTGTCAAGCCTCTCTTTGACTTTCTCCCATTCTTCGACGTAATTATCTTTCTTTCTCTATCTTTGTCTTCTCCCAAATTCCTATATTTCTTTGACTTCTTCCTGTCAAGAACTGTCTTTCTCTATGGCTACCTTTTTTCTCCTTTAAAATAAAATTTAATCACTTGTTCACAACAATGTTAGTTACAACTGAACACTGAATCTTTTTTCATAAATGGTTGAATTTTTCTTTTTTGGCTCAAGACTGTTATCATTGTTGACTCTTGTTGTATTTAGGGATACAAATGAATATCCACCCATGCCTTTTTTTATATAAAATATTTTTTTTTATTTATTTAATAAGGGAAAGTAGAATGCATAATAGACACACATTTAAGTCACTTTTTAAAATTTTAAATTTCTACTAGTTTTTTTGTGCATATATGGATTACAAACATCCTTGAAGTTGATGTAGTTCTTTGATCCTTTTTTATTTTAAAACTAATTATTAGTTAGTTCAGTAGAACTTGAATTGGACTCAATGAACACCTTACATTCAATGAACATATAAATTCAAGATTTTTCTATTTAAATTTGTCTTTGTCAAGCTACCTTTTATCCAACAAATTAATCACATACCCATCCTCAGATCCAACGAAACAGAGGTGTAGGCAGGCTAACAAAGTTCCACTCTAAAAACTAGTTAAAATAAGACAAGCAAATATCTGCAGACTTGCCTCTAAAGAATCATTTCTCATCATGAATGTAGTGTAGTGTAAAAGAATGACGAGCAGCAAGGTGAGGGGGGGGAGGGGGGGGGAGGGTGCAGCCGACAAACAACTGCCAAAGTGTCATTTGCTCAACACCATCAAGGTACAAACATGTAATCATTAATGTGGGTCTGTTGAGGCTTTGCAGAGTAACACATAGTATGGCTTCAACGAATCTTGCATCCAACCGACTATTGAAAATAAACGTGCTAGTTCGTTGAGTCCAAGGTGTACTGTGTCTGTGTGCAGTTTTGTAAGTTGAACAATCGTGTTGCAACTATTTTCCCAAATGTTAGAATGTGAACTGTTGACTTTTGTCCTGCTGACACTTTATAGCCTAGCCTTTCTGTTTTCCCATTGATAATGTTCTCTCTGATAGTTATAAAAACCTACTTTTCTACATTAGGCCTGTAGATGGCTGAACTATCAGTAGACCTAACATAGTACTGCATGGATATCTTGTTTTGTACATGTCTGTACGTAATTCGGCGTGCAAAAAGTTCTAAACACTGGTTCGCAGTTATTTAGAAAAATGTAAATTTTCATTGATAAATATACTTTATTTTTTTTAACCATAGCTATATAATATATTTTATTCAGTTTCATAAAAATTGATGCAAGATTTTCTTTCTTTTTTAGGCAATATAAATATAAAAGTAAGCATTTTTCCCTGTCTTTGAATTAACAACCATTTTTTTCTCTTCTTTTCAGCCCCTGATACTCTGCATTATAAAATGAGGTGGAAAGGTGTAAAGTGTTAGGTTAATGTTTTACATTCTATAGGTAAATATACTTTTTTTTTTTCAAAGTGGTGGCATTATTGGCCTTTTGAAAACTGTTGGAAGAAAGAAATTTTTTGTTGTAAAATCACTGCAAACAATTGACAAACATGCCTGCAATAAGGAGAACCCTGAAAAATGTTGTCAAGAACTACTCAGATGCCCAAGTTAAGGTTAGAGAAGCAACTTCAAATGACCCATGGGGTCCGTCCAGCACCCTGATGTCTGAGATAGCAGATCTCACCTACAACGTAGTGGCTTTCACAGAGATAATGCAGATGGTTTGGAAGCGCCTTAATGACGACGGCAAAAACTGGCGACATGTGTACAAATCCCTTGTTGTTTTGGACTACATTATCAAGACAGGGAGTGAGAAGGTGAGTAGGTCTGCTTGTTTTTAAAATGGCAGGATCTATATCACAATTATCTCATAAGTCTTAGACATTTTCTTCTATTTTTGAATGAAGGACAATTTAAAATGCAAAATTTGAGACTCAAGAGAAACTCAACCCAGGTTTGTTACTCCTTACCTTGATACATCACTTCACTCCTTCAGGAATAAAGAACCTACAATCTTAGATCATCTAAGTTGATGACATCTTCATTGGTATTTAACAACAAAGGTCTGTTGCTCAGTGATGATGGTTTTCCGCGGATCCGTGAAAATCCTCGTTTTTGCGTAATTCCTCCTTTCCTCGGTATTTTCCGCCTTTCTGCACTTTTCCCCCCTTTCCTCCCGAGTTAACGATCATCGTTTTTGAAATCCGCGGAAATGTGCGAGTTTATAATTCTTCTTCCTCCATGGTCTCTTCCTTACAGTCTAGATTAGATCTCTACTCTCACCGATCCTCGTTCCATTCAAATTCACACTAGATTCTATGTCTTGGTCGAAAGTTAGTTAAATCTTAGTGTAAACTCTAGTGGAGTGCTATTCTTTCACTTGATACAGCACTTTTTATGTTCTAGGTTTTATAATCTAGACCTTGATAAAACAACGGCCAGTATCGCCGTGAGGAGTGAATAACAGCGAACTTGGGCGTGCTAAGGAAATAAAAGCTACAGTGAAAAATAAATTCAGATTAGAGTGGCGACAGACATCTAGATCTATGTGTGAAACTAAAATCAAGAATAGGAGATGTTAGCATGGGGATACTCGAATAGTTGGCCTTTAAATTTATAATGTAAGTATTAATAGAACTATAGCTAGCTTGAGACTGTTTATTATAATCCTACAACTCAAAGGAATCACAATTTCAGCCCCTGATACTCTGCATTATAAAATGAGGTGGAAAGGTGTAAAGTGTTAGGTTAATGTTTTACATTCTATAGGTAAATATATACTTTTTTTTTTTCAAAGTGGTGGCATTATTGGCCTTTTGAAAACTGTTGGAAGAAAGAAATTTTTTGTTGTAAAATCACTGCAAACAATTGACAAACATGCCTGCCATAAGGAGAACCCTGAAAAATGTTGTCAAGAACTACTCAGATGCCCAAGTTAAGGTTAGGGAAGCAACTTCAAATGACCCATGGGGTCCGTCCAGCACCCTGATGTCTGAGATTGCAGATCTCACCTACAATGTAGTGGCTTTCACAGAGATAATGCAGATGGTTTGGAAGCGCCTTAATGACGACGGCAAAAACTGGCGACATGTGTACAAATCCCTTGTTGTTTTGGACTACATTATCAAGACAGGGAGTGAGAAGGTGAGTAGGTCTGCTTGTTTTTCAAATGGCAGGATCTATATCATGATTATCTCATAAGTCTTAGACATTTTCTTCTTTTTTAACGAAAGACAATTTAAGATGTAAAATTTGAGACTCTCAAGAGAAACTCAACTCAGGTTTGTTACTCCTTACCCTGATACATCACTTCACTCCTTCAGAACAATGAACCTACAATCTTAGATCATCTAAGTTGATGACATCTTCATTGGTATTTAACAACAAAGTTCTGTTGCTGAAGAGTAAAAATCAGACATGTAATTGTATAATGAGGTACAGTTGTTTTTAGTAAAAATCAATGGATGGAAGTTTATGGCATCAAGTGGCTAGCAGGTCTTGGGGAAAACTTGGTGTCACATTTTGTTCATTTTGCCGAAAGCATGCTTCTCCCCTAGGTTTTACAAGCTACTGACTTAAACTCAAGGCAGATCTCTTATGAATAGTTGTTCCATGAATGTTTTGAGTTACTACTCAGTGATTTTGTTATATATCCTTTCCATTATCTGTAAAGGTCGCCCAACAATGCAAGGAGAACTTTCATGCCATCAAAACACTGACAAGCTTCCAGCACATAGACGCAGACAACAAGGATCAAGGCATGAACGTCAGAGAGAAGGCAAAACAACTTGTGGCCATGTTGTCAGACGATGAAAGGCTTAAAAATGAAAGAGCGAAAGCACTGAAGGCAAAAGAGAGATTTGCCCAAAACGCCATGGGTGTCGGCAATGGACATAGCACAGGGCCTCGGCGTGTAAGGCTTATTCTTATCTCATTTTTTTTTTACACAGTAAAGCTTGCTGAAATAATTTTAAAACGTACATCATTGGAGGAGACCATAACTTCCAATTTCTCCCAAGGTTTTTTTAATGATTTATTCCTTAATAAAAATCAAGATCTTTACTTTATATATGATGCTCCCTGTCGTAGATCATTGGTTGCTTATGTTGCTGCCCATCAAGTTTATGACACTAAACTCAAATTATCTAGACCAACATAATGGTAAATATTCAACTGATCTTTTTGTGGATATTTTTTAAACAGAGGATATTTCTGTTAAGCCTTCTTCTCCAACACTTTTTGTTTGTTAATCTTGAAAATAAAACAAATGTATTCACACTGATCACAAATTGCTATGAATTTAAAAAAAACATTTCCCCAGTGCACTCACCTTTTATTGTTTGTTTTACAGGCTCGCATGGGTGATAGTCCAAGTATGAGAGAAGGCTACCAAGATCAGGGTTACCCTGACTGTAAGTAAACCCACTCTTAGCTCTCTTCATGTTTTAAGTCTCATAGATTCTCAAGGTGATGGGTCCCAAGACTAACAATAGTAACATCTGACAGTTTTACGTGCAGTCACAAACAATGATCCCAGATGATCACATTATACTGAGACCAACCCAGCCACTAAGATAATAAGAACTCAATCCCATCATATTGCATATAAAGGTACGATGCATTCCAGCTCATTCAAGACTCATTGCGATCTGACAACCATATCGCATTGTGACTGTTTATATTCTCTTTACTATAAGTGTATTATAATGGGACAATAATTGTGGTAAACCATTCATTTTAGCAATATTATTTCCAATCGACTACAGATTTGTGAATAAGCTATTTAAAACCAAATTAGTTGAGGCATTAGCTGCAGTCCTGTAGTTTTTGCTAGACCCCCTCCCTCTGACTCATACCATTAGACATGATTAGTACGAATAGAGTGGTTTTCATCAAAGTCCTTAAGTAGAATCTAAGATAGCTGACAAGGCTTCAGCTAAAGTGGTTTAACTTAATTTTCTGGTTTCCAGTATGTTGAATGAGATAAGATTGAAATGTTGGTATTTTGGATCCTGCCCCACTTTGTTAATAATTAGTTATTTCAATGTTGATGATAAATACATGTGTGTAATTGATGAGTTTTAAGAAATTTCAGCACTAAGTAAATAAACTTTTAAAAGTAAGGAAGGTGTAATAGATGTCACCGTATGACATTGAATAAATACATTTAAACTTGCATAATGGGAGCATAAAAGACAGGCATGGTGATGCTTGGGCAAATTGATTAGTTATGGTCTTTAAAAGAAGCTAACAATGGCAATCTTGAAACAGTGTCAACAGATTTGACAAAGATAAGCTAGTGATGCAGATCAGCATGCAAAGCTGGGGAGGGGGGGGGGGGATTAAATGTGCTTGCTTTTAAGTATTGGTAGCACTCGTTGCTTTGATTCACAGAAATATGACCTATAAATAATTACCATAGATGAAACAATGAAACATCATTTCTCTTGGACCTTATTCCTTATAAATGGTGTTCAAAATTTGTTTTTTAACATTCACAATTTGATTTATTTGAAATATGCTCTTGTTTAGGGATACCCAAATTATTCTAATCAATTGAATCAGAGCAAATAAAATGTATTGACTTTCTGAAAATGTAAAATGTAATTGTTTTTTCTTTTTCGTTCCTTCCCAAAATTCCCCAGGCAGCGGTAGTGCAGGAACACCCTATGAAATATTATGATGTTCAAAATTTGTTTTGAATTATTCAATAAGATTTGCTTGGAATGCAAGGTTGTTTAGGAATAGACAAATTATTCTATCCAAGTGAATTAGAGCAAACAAATGTATTTACTCTCTGAAAATGTAAAACATAATTTTTGTTCAATATTTATCTCATTCCCAATCCTCCCTAGTGCAGTCCAGGAACATCATAGGAGATATTATGGTGTTCAAAATTTGTTTTGAATTATTTTCAGTTAGTTTTGCTAGGAATACAAGCTTGTTTAGGGATAGAAAAATTAACCAAGTGAATTAGAGCAAACAAATTATTGACTCTCTGAAAATGTAATTGTTTTTTTTGTTTTTTTTTCATTCCTTCGCCAGCCTCCCCAGGTAGTGGCAGTGGGGGAACACCCTCGGAGATTGAACACGCTCGCCCGTCGTCCGCCGGCGAGGAAGAGTTACAGCTCCAGCTGGCGATGGTGCTCAGCAAGGAGGAGCACGAGGAGAACCTGCGCAAGCAGAAGTCTGACGACATCAAACTGCAGATGGCGATAGAGCAGAGCAGAGAGCAGGCAAAGACGGTGAGCTGATCACTTGTGCTATACATTTGGACTTTGTTTGCAAAACTTTATGGGTTTTCTATTCCGCGTGTGTTCTTTTGGGTGCCTCAGACTCTTTTAAGTGCCCTGGTTGTGAACGTTGCTTTTTAAGAGCTCTGTCAAATTTCACTTCCTTTATAGGAGTGTTCTTACTTTCACTGTGCTCTCAAAAACCTTTTATTCAGTCTGAGGGCTCTGTTACTTCAATCTAGATTGTGTGATTAGGATAGCTAGGAGAAAAATTAGTTCCTTAGTGTAAGCTTAAATTTTTGTTTTTCATACTCTTGAAAATCCATGATATCAATCGCCCTTTTAGTGCCTAATTGTTCAACCTTTCATCAACCTCTGCTACTCCTTTCTTTAGGAAAAGAGACGGCACCAACAAAGGGTAAAGAAAATTAACAATTGTGTTTTCACTGTTGTATGTCTTCTATGGCATGCTTAGGGAAGCAAAATGTGTCCAGTTATGTGCTGTATATAATTATAGTACATAGCATGAGCTATAGCTTTGATGTAAATGATTTGTCTGTATGCAATTCTATTGCCTAAGATGTTGTACTCTATACTTTTATCCTCTATCTTAAGCTTTCTTTGCATCATTTCTAGCATTAGTATAAATATTTAGAAAGATACACTCAGAGACGCGAAATTGGGAAACATGATATCGGGAGAGATGCTGGGGAACGGAATTCATAGTGAAGCATGGAAATATCACCCTGTCTCGAGTGTGGCAGCACATAAAATTGTGAGACGTTAGCCTTGGGGCCTGTCCACAATATAGTATATGTAGTGCCGATGTTGGACGTTAAACCAACTCAACTCACCCGGTCAAAGGGGAAACAAATTAAATCATCTGTCTCCAATGGAATGATCGAAGGCAGATTATTTGCTATTTGTACAGAGAGAGACGTGCATCTCTTACAACCTATGAATACATTAACACATGTGAGATATTATTTTAGTTTTTAAGAGTTTGCTTTGTGTCTAACATATCTATAGCTAGCAAGCAAGTGTTTTTTGTTTTTGTTTTTTATTTGATCTTTTAGCCATCCAACCGATGCCTGTGAGCTGCTATAAATCTAGTATTGTTGTTATTCCTATGTGTATGTCCCTTAAAGTGGAAGGGAAAAATGGCTAATGATTGTTGTCAGTTAAAACAGAAACTTACCTGCTAGATGCCCCTGAATTTGCAACTTGTATATTTTTCTGTAAGTGGCATTGGGCTGTGAGAGCAGATAAGATGAGATGTGTCTATAGCAACAACAAAAAATAATTATAATCATCTGGTTAGTAAGCTTGTTTATGCTTACTGTGGCCGTTTTTCTATATAATTCCAGTAAAAGATCTTGAAGGGGAAAATAGATTTACTGATTGTGCATTCCATAGACTAGCTTGATAATCTAGTCTTTTTCAATGTCAATTGCTTGGCTTGTAAGTTTTTCCCAATAAAAATGTAATTATGCCCTGAAGTAACTGATAATCTCAAAGCATGAACGCCCCCAAATTGTTGTTGTAGCCAATTGTACTCTTAAAATTTGTTAAAGGTCAACTTTACATCAAACAACCTCACAAATATAATTGGCTTTTTTTTTTTTTAAAGAAAAAATAATTCATGCTTGTTGTGACTGCTTGCTCTCGCCCCCCAGCATCCTGTTCCCATCTCATTTGTTGCTTTTTTCTTCTTTGCCATGTGGAACTTATTGTTAACATGGCTTCCCTAAGATATAATTAACCTTTAACGAATCTTCCAAATTTCAGGTAGAGCTAATTGTCAGTAGTAAACAGGGGCAATTTATTCAAAGATGTGTTGAGACAATCTTTATTTTGAATCAATTATTTCTGTCTGATTTTTCTTAACATGCAAATTTATATAATGTGACCAGCTGAGGCAGGAGTCCAGGTGTCCTTGCACTGTCTCGAGTGTGACAGGATATAAAATTGTCAAGACGTTAGTCATATGACCTGTCCACAATATAGCCTTTATAGAGCTTACGTTGGGTGTTAAGTAACCAGATCAACTCAACCTGTTTATGCTCTGAGTGCTCAGAGAGACCTTGTCACTAACCAATCCTGCCTCATTTCTCTAACATGATAATTTATTTTCAACTTCCAGGGCCACCAGCCCAGCACGCTGCTTGACTTGGCTGGTCCGAGCAGCAGTGCTACTGCGTCTGCCTCAAGCTCAGATCCCTGGGGGCTCCCGCCAGCCCAGGCACCCCGCAGCTCAGACCCGTGGGGGGGCCCCCTCCCTCCCCCTCAGTCGTCACATAGTTCGGCCGCGAGGGCTGGCCCCGGTCCTGACCCATGGGGCAGCAGTTCAGGCGCATCAGGGGGTGTCGCTCCATCTGTAACGGACCCTTGGGGCATGCCAGTCAGCAATGCAGCAGCGCCACCTGGTGCTGGTGAGGATTTTTTGTTGTTGTTTTGTTGCTTTTTTTTTTTCATGGTGCTAAATTGTAGATAAAAGTGCCAATTTTTCAGTATTAAAAAAAAAAAAAATGAAAAAGGTTGGCAGATCAAGTTCAATAAAATAGGTCTGTCAAGGCAATAAAAATAAACATATCAATTTTTTCTCATCACATTACATGATTACACACATGTTTTGTGATTAGATATGCTATGCTTCTGTTCCGGATAGGTACAGTAAAAAATAATGATCCAAATGGCATCACTGTGTGGAGATTGTGGAAATTCCTGTTGTTACCAAATTGTGTGATCAGTCTACAGAACATACCCTATATAAGTATCTTGTCAAATCTCAAGTGTTCTCTTAAAACTGTGTACTAATGTAAACCATATTTTAATACTTAAAATTGAGGAAGAAATGTTTAAAGTTGGCTCTTCTAATACAAAAAAAAAAAAAAAGAAACAGCAAAACAGTTACTTTTAGAATTAATTTGAATTGGCTTTAAATCTGGTTCTCATAACTAGATTCTAATGATTTTGCAAGTGAAAATATAACCTTGGGCCAAATTATTTCAGTCTTGTTTTAAACCAATTTTTTGACTCTTGTGTGACGTATGCTAGTAATTGTTTGGAGAGATGATTTGTAAGATTAATGTTTAGGACATACAGGAAGCTTATCAAGTATTACATAACAATGTGTGAAAAAAAAAGGCCATGAGAACACGAAAGGCTCTTTAATTTTTTTACTTTTTGATCCATGAGAAGCTGGTCAGTTCTGCAGACTGACATACATACTCACAATAATTGTTTTTTGTCTAGCACGCCTCCATGTTCACCTTTTTCTGCTTAATCATGTTACAAGTTTTCTATTTAAGACTTCAATTTTTTTCTTGTTCTTACTTAACTGTGATTTTACAGTTTCAAAAAAATGGGGGTATTTTGATTTGTATCATTTTCTTTTATCCAAGAACTTTTTATAGAAATCATTGAGTTTGTTTTAAAAAAAAACTTTTCTTAAGATATCAACAAAGCTTATCAAGTATTACATAATGTGAAAAAGGCCATGAGAACACAAAGGCTCTTTACATTTTTTTACATATGGACCCATGAGAAGCTGGTCAGTTCTGCAGACTGACATACATGCTCACAATAATTGTTTTTTGTCTAGCACGCCTCCATGTTCACCTTTTTCTGCTTAATCATGTTACAAGTTTTCTATTTAAGACTTCAATTTTTTTCTTGTTCTTACTTAACTGTGATTTTACAGTTTCAAAAAAATGGGGGTATTTTGATTTGTATCATTTTCTTTTATCCAAGAACTTTTTATAGAAATCATTGAGTTTGTTTTAAAAAAAAACTTTTCTTAAGATATCAACATTTCAAGGGGGAAGTCGTTCTGAAAATTAGTTATGTTTAAAGAGCAAGTGGGATCAAGTGATGATACATGCATTCAAGTCTAAGCTATAAACTTAACTTCTTTTTATTACTAAAATTCTAAACTATTCCTTCAAGAGAGGGATATGGAAGACAAAAAGTCAAATTAAGTTAAAAATGTTATAAATTTTGGATTCTTATAGAATATTTTGTTTTGAGATTTTTTAATTAAAGTAACCTCCTTGAAATATTTAATCTGCCTCGCACTTGTGTTCCAAAACTTTGTCTTTGTCTACCCAACCATTTTACCCCTGCATTTATATACTTAATATAATTATATATTCATATATTTAACTCCCCCCCTTTTCTATCCCTTTTTTAACCCACTTAACACTTGACTCTACCCCTGACACACTGTTCTCAATCCTGGTTGTTTTCCCCATACATGCCGCTCACCGCTGTTTCTCCTCAGGCGCCTGGTCCAGCACGAGCCCTACCCCTCAGGCCTCCGCCTGGGGAGCGCCTTCCCCAACCTCCCACCCGTCGGCCAGTGGAGGTGTCGACGCCTTTGGGGCCCCACTGGGCATGCCCACCACAAACGGGGCGTCCTCTGCCACAAGCAATCCCATCGACAATGAGTTTGACCTGCTCAGTGCTCGTAGCACGGATAATTCGCCCACCAAGTCGTCAATGCCCCATGGCCTGGATGAATTTGATCTGTTGTCAGGTAATTTAGCTTTTGTTTTTTTTTGTTTGTTTTTTTTTGTGGTGAGCAGATACAGTAGTCATGGGTTGGCTTTTGTAAACAGATGATGGTGTTTAATTAGCAATAGCTGAGTACATAGCCGCGTGAGCATTTTTTTTTTCTAGTTTTGCGATGGTTTTCCTTTTAATAAATGATGCAGTTTTGGTCTGTTGGTTTCATTAACAGATCGCTGGTTACTTCTAGAAATATTCCTTTGAGAGTTTTGGGTTGTTTGATTTGTCAGCAGATTTCAAAGTTTACCATTGGGCTAATTTTTCTATAAATGAAGATTGTATTTTTGGCTCTTTGCCAATCAGGAGATAGATGTGCCAATATCCCTTTTAACAGATTGTCTTTTTTGGGGCTGATTGTTTTGTTAGCAGGTGCTGTAGATTTGGGCTGATTTTACCTGGTAGCAGTTAGCCTTGTATGATTTTTGGGTAGTGAAGTTTTTTAGCAGTTTTTTTTTTTTTTTGGCATGTATGCCGGTATACACAATGAGATGTTGAGCAACTCTGTGTATTAAGCTAAAGAAGTCTGTTAGATGTCAATGAGAAACTCTGTGTATTGAGCTAAAGAAGTCTGTTAGATGTCAATGAGAATTGTTCATAGATTACCTGAAGTGCACTATCTGTTTTCTGCCAAGCAGGAGGTTCAAAGAGCAATGGCTCCAGTGATGGAGCGTTTGGCATGGCCGGCTTAGAGGGGAGCCTGCCAAGCGGCTCCTCTGGCAAGAAGAAAAGTGCCGAGGAGTTCCTGGGAGGACACGCAAACCTGGTCAACTTGGATCAGTTGGTGTCCAAAGCCCCGCCACCGGGTAAGTGGTCAATGGGTGTCTAAAAGTCATTGAAAAGACTTTTCCATTGGGTAAGTGTCCAAAAGTCGTCAAATGGTGCCCACGGCTTTTCCACTGGGTAAGTGTCCATAAGTCGTCAATTGGTGTTCAAGACTTCCACATTGGGTAAGTGGTCAAACGGATAGTGATGGAGAAGATGGGCGAAAAGAACCATACCTCTTAGTTTACAAAAGTATTGCCTTGTACCCCCTTCAGTCACCACCTAGCTTGATAGATTGAAACCTTCACCCTTTCACCCTTTCTGATTCAGCTTCCCAAATATTTTACCTGTTCCCTGCTTGTTTTTATAAATAAAAATTCTGTATTGATTTCATTGTAAAAAATTACCATAAAAATAGTTGACAATGATAATGAACTATTATGCTAGGCAGGAAGTAAATAAAAAGCATTAAAATTAATCATGAAACAGACTTGACTTAATTTTTTTTAGTGATCTCAGAATCTAATAAAATAGAAACACTGTGCTCTCCTTCATGTATTTGCTTTGTTTTGGCCTTTTGTATTATTTAACCATCATTTCCTTCTGTCCCTTTTTTATTGTGTACACTTGTGTCAAGTATTTTTCTTCCTTTTCACCTCTGTTTAAAATACGTTTTACAAAGTCTGTTCTGCAGTGCTAATTATAGTAAATGTAAGTAGTATCTAAGAAGAATGAAATTCTAGAGCTCGTATTTGGCATTTTTGACTAGCAATGGTATTATAATATTCAGTGAAATCCACTTTAAGTCAAATAGTTAAAGCTTAAGTTAATTCTTGCTTAATATCAACCCTGTAGAACAATCTCCATTTGTTTCTTTTTTCATTAGATTTTTTTTTTTTTAATGGATAGCAATTCTTGCTTTAAGTCAAAACAATTTGCCGGTCTCAAGTTTTTTTGTTTTTTTTTACTTTAATTGAGCTGCCCTTTTGTTACCTTTTTTTATTATTAGTCTTGGCTGAGTCATAAATTATATTCAAATTTGCAACCATTCTTGAACTGGTACCTTGTTTTTCTTTGAAAAAGTGACACAATCTGATTTTAAAAAAAATTCTTTTTTCATTACCTGCAGGCAACAACCCGTTTGCTATGACGACCGGCAACAACAACCCTTTCCACGACCCCAACGCAAACGTGCGCGTGCCGATGGCCCAGATGGCGGCCTCGTCGCCTAGTGGCCCACCAGGCTTTGCGTCCCAGCCCACGGCCTCCAGCCTGCTCCCCGCCCCCCTCCTCCCGGCCGGCAACCCTCCGCCCCCCACACAGCAGGCCTCGGGCTACAACCCGTTTTTATGAAGCTGTTGGACAGCCCGACTGTCACGGTTTTTTTTGGCTGTCTCTGGTGGCGTGAGCAGCTCAAGATATTATAACATTTAAGGAGGCTGTGTCGACGACTCGTTGCATTGCATGGATATAAGATAATATAAATAAGTATTTAGCCGGCTATTTGCATCTGTCTGGTGGAGTGTTCCTGTGAGAGGCTGCGAGAGAAGGACTCATCGGGTTAATGCGTTCAGGTGTTTTTTTTTGTTTGTTTGTTGTTTTTAACTAAATTTAGGGATTCATACATCAGTGGAAGGAACATCCAGCAAAGACCAGTTTCCAGTAACAGCTGCTGGAAAAGGTCTACCGGCACTTCTTATTAATTAATTGGATATTTTTCACTGTAAATTAACCATTTCATTTCCTTGTAGGCTTTTATACAAAATGATTAGTTTCTTAAAAACACTTGTACATTTTTTTCTATAATGTGTAATGTGAAGTTGTTCAAGCATTTTTCTTCCAAGAAGTCTATAATTCAAAAGTAACAGCAGTAGGTTTTAATGGTTGTAAAAATTAGTATAAAAGTGTTTAGAAAATTTGTTATCAAATGTTTGTCCTACCCAGCACCTTATAGGTAAAGGATTTGGTTTAAGATTTTTAAGTTCTCATTCTAGAAAAGACTTAATGATACAGTAAAAAGTTATGGTATAACCTAGATTCCTACTGTAGATCTCTTTACCTGCCCTTGTTAGTGGATAATTCATTGTTTGGTCCAGCCCTAGTTTAGCGGTGCCTTACAGAATACTCTGTGAAGCCTGTCTGATTTGAATCCCAGTAATTTTTAGATGCATTAATTGATTTTTTTTTTCAGTATTTGATTGAGATTACATTTGCATTGCAACTTTGGTTATTTTCTTACATTTGTATTCTCAATAGTATGCATTATTAATACTAGATAAGCTCATTTAAGAAATACGTCTTGTATGTTGGTTGTTTTTTTATGGTCCAAAGTCACCCTAAGAATAGAACATGCTTATGCGGTTAAAATGTCAACAAAATATTATGCTGAGAAGGAAGTTTGTTGAAGGAATTGCGACATAGAGATCACCTCTGAGTGCTTCTTAAGTTTTGGTATCTAGTTTGCTTATATTCTCCATGATTATTGATTCACTATGATGCTTAGAAAGGACATAGTTTAGTTTTATTGACATGGATTGACATGATTTAGATACAAAGTGTTCAAAGAAATTTTTTTCTTCTGTTCAGTTCAAACATCACCCAAAGAAGTGGGTTTAGATATTCATATTGTCACGAGGGAGACATCTCAGAGCATAGTTTTTTTCATCACTAAACTTCTACCCCTCTAGATCCCACTTCCATTTTTTTCTAATTCTTTGTGTTACTCATATCAATTATAATCATAATGGTAGTGGTACCTCTATGTACATAATCAGCCTGCATAGCTCTGGGACTGATCCAATTGCTTCTCTGTAGTCATCAAGTTCAAATGTAAAAACTTTAACCCACAAACTGATGCATGTTTGTAATGTGTGGTGTGGGGAACATATTGGTGTAAAATAGTGGATGTAGGATAGGCAGAAAGTTATAATAGAAATACACAATAAACCATGCATTTTCTGAAAGGGCATTGATGTCCAAATATATAAGTTTTGTTACAAAAAAAAATTATTCATTTGACCCTGATAGATTTAACAATTGCATAACTGTTATATTATTTCCCCTCAACTTAACTGAGGTGTAGGTCTTATGATATACTACCAATTCATTTGAAAATGTTTTAATTGCATAGCCTGATTATTTACCTTTCAGAAAAGGTATGAGTTGTAATAGTTTGGCCATGCAAAAAATTATAGCCGATTTTTTTTCCAATACAATCACATGCAGTAAATCGTAGCCAAAACTATGAAAAAATCAGTGCAACAGCACCAATTGAAAAGAAATTCAACTGAGAACAAAAATTTTTTGTATAGATACAATGTACATAGCTTACTTCTTTATTTGCTGCTCCAACTGCATATGTAATACAGAATGGGGTAGGCGGGGGTGCTGATTACGGCCTCTAATGGTTGGTCTAGATCTAGATTAGAATCACTATCAGTATCATCCCCTTCATCCAATTCAGAACTGTCTCCTGCCCCAGTCATTCCTTAAACTTTCAAAAAGGTTTCTAGACCTTTTTGTAGATTGTATTCCACTAGGTCTAGTAGTTTGTTCATCAATTTTTAGCAAAAGTAGGCGGATGGAAATGAATAAAACTTCAGTCCAATTTTCAGAGAATGATAAACACTGATCGTGTCGATTAGTTATTTGTTTACATTCACAAAAGTGAAAATAAAAGAGGCTTTTTGCTGTTTCCGGAAGTAAATTTGCAAATCTAAGTTTGAATAGATCTGTGTATTGCCCCGCCGACGTTGACAAAATGAAGGGGGTTAAAAAGAATTTATTAACGGCAGAGTCGATCGACCGTCACACCACAAAAACGACATCTTCGACCAGTTACTGCCGACCATATCGCCGTCAACAGTTTGTGGGTTAAAGTTGTGTCAAAATACCAATAAGCTTAAAATTTATGTTTATTTAGTTGTTTAGCCTACACGTTTACATTTGTAAGGCTTTGTTTGTATATGTGATGCAAGTTTTCACCCTGTAATTGCATCTGTTATTACCCTTGATATTTGTACCTTTCTTTTTATTTCACTTATGTTTTTTTTCCCTCTTCACCTTCACATTTCTACTCAAAGAAATAGTCTGCTCAGTACACCTGGGTGTAGATTTTTTTCTTCTTCTTTCAAATTTCCACCGCTCTATTATAACACTAAAGACTTTAAACCAAAGGCTTTTTTTTTCCATAGCTGTATCATGTATGGGCATTCTTGAGTTTGTAAATTGTTTCTCTATTTTCTCCTCCTTTGCACAGACTGTTTTCATGATTATTGTAAGTAGCTTCCTTCCCTAAAGGAAATGATTCTCAAGAAGTATTTTTGTACACACACTCTAGGATTGTCGAAACCTGTGCAAATTGTTGTTGAATTTTGCTCTATCAGATCCCTCAGAGAAAGGCATTGCTGACTTTAGAATTATCAGTAATCATGCTTTTAATGTTTCCTTTAAGTGCTTCTGTGTCATCCGGTCTGTAGTTACAAACATCTTAATTCAAAAATCTCTTGCTGAAAATTTAGAAATCTACCATTTTTCACATTCACTTAAACACCTTGCTTTACTAATAGCTAAACATTTGTTGTTTTTGGGGGGAAGGGGTTGTCGTTTGGATTTTTTTTTCTGTTTTTATTTCTTCGAAGCACAAAAGCACAGAGCTATTCAGGTTGTTCTTATTTCTTCAAATATTTCCCTGAAGGGTGCATGAAAATTTCTTCAAGACAGACAGATCAAGTCAAATCATGTTCCAGCCTATGTTGGTATGTAAGGGTGTGTGTGCAAAGGGATAAATGTGGAAATTGTGTTTTTGCTTCTTTTTTTTCTGTTTTGAGGGGGAGGAGGGTTACTACAGACTTGTGTCTCATCATTGTTTTTTTTGTTTTTGTTTTTTTTTTCTACATTGTTTGGATACTGGAGAAAATGTGGTTGCTCTGAGAATTCAACCTGGGTATTCAAGCCTTGAATTTGCTGTTTGCAAGTTACAGACCACTTTAAAAATCTACCCATGGCTGTTGACTCACCCAATCATGTCTTGTATCATTGAATCATGATAATAATTATGGGAATTTTGTGTCTTTGGTATAATTATATATATCAAAGAGAAACAAGGAGTGTACAAAACTTACCTATGCTTGTGGCTTATGTGTCCCAGTTCATCTGGTTGTTGCATCCTTCCCTCAGGGGACTGGTAAAGCTGTTCGAAATTGTTGATTTGTTGTTTGTATTTGCTTAAACAGATAAAGTGGCTTTCAGTGCTGGGAAAAGAGTGTATATGTATTCATATTGCAATGCTGTCCTATTGTTTTTGTTTGAAAACCTGAAAATCGGCACACGCTCGCACAAACTTCCCACTTTGATGGATTAAGTCTGAGAAACACAGGCACCAAAGAGGGTTGGACATTCAGGAACGAACAAAAGACCTAAATATGTTAATCAAATCATGCCTTTTTCTTCATCATGTTACACAAGAAATTGTTTCCTATAATGTTCTGAATAGGAGAAACTATCATTTTTTTTTATCTTGAGACTGATCTAACAATAAATTTGAATGTTTGAATTTTGAAGTGCCAGTCATGGTTATGCAACTTTATCATACATGTATACAAATTACAATATAACTTTGTCTATGTGTATTGTTTCAAATATTGCTGCATGTCACAAACTGGGCTTTGGGTTCTTTTAATAGCTCTTTTTTTTGTCATTATGAACAAGATCTATCGTTTAACGTATATTATGACAACTCGTACATTTTTCTACTATACACTTTCAATGCACGTTTATTGACAAGGCTCGCACATCACTGCAGATTTTTTACTGCAGAAAGTGCAGATTTGCTTGTGCTTGTTTTTATTTATTTGTCGTTGTGCAGTATTTGCTTGTGGCCTTGCGCTTCCATTTTTAATGTTCGAATTAGAATTCTTGTTGGGTTTCACAAATGTTCCAAATTGTTTTGGAACTTTTACTGCCCACTTTTCTTAGAGGGGTCCTTGTTAGGAAGAGAAACTAGATTCAGTATTTTTCTGGCATTGTAAAGAAGGCAAAGAGTTTGGTGTTTTTGTCTTCAGTCAAACAGTTCTAGTTGTACATTGAAGTTGAGTATTAATACATGTACTTTTGAAAAGTACTTAGACAAGAAGAGCAAACATAAAATGGAAATTAAATTGATAGAATAGTGATTAGAATTTAGGTTGTACATGACACATACTGGGAGATACGTGCAAGTTTCAATTGTTTTTCTCAGGTTTAAGACTGGAAATGTGGAAATTCTTGACTCAGGTTTTCGTTTATAGTTAGTAAATTAATTTGGTCCCATGCTGTTGACAGAGCGTCAAGGAATCAAGAGTTAGGCTCCTGACCGTATGTCCTATTTATGTGTATTATAATTCAGAAATGAAAAAACTTTCAAATTAATCTTAAAGCCTGGAGAAAATATGATATACCAGAGATATTATATATATATACCCCAGTCTTACATTGTGTGAAATGAATCGTTTGTGGCAAAGCATTTTAGAGACTTGTAATTTGTATCTTTAGTTTTAAAAGCAATATCAGTATCACTGTTTCAGTTTTGTTTGAACAAAGTTCAATTTGTATTTTTTTTAATATTAAAATGGTCAAGCAATTCAGAAACTGAATTTTGTTTTGAACTAGTTCTGTCTCATGAAACGTGAAATCTTATTTGGCTTACTCTCTCTCTCTCTCTCTTTCTGTCTTCTGCAGGGTGTAGTGTAACCTAAATCCTGAATTAAAAAAGTATGAAATCTTAATAAAGAAATTTAAAGTTTAAATTGCAATGGAGTAGATTACTGTTATAGGAATTAAGAAATTTTTCTTGATCAATTTATTTTACGAAGGCACTATATTGAAAAAGTTTTGAAAATAAAATCCACGGTTACACCAAAGAGGAATTTAGATGCGAAATTTTTCTTCTCTCTATCGCCTAAGCCAAAGAAATGTCTGGGGGCTAAAAATGGTTTAATTGGGTACTTTTGTAATTCGTAGGAGAAATAAGTTGTTGGTTTATCCATATTTTTTCATTTAGCCTGATATTTTCCGTCATGCAATTTACAGCTTTTCTTCTGTCTCCAAGAAAGAGATAGGGGTATGGGTGACAATGTGTATGTGCTCAGATGTGCTATATAATTCGACTTTTATCATCAAGTGTTTGCAGACTGTTTATATTGCCTGTGTGTGTTTTAATAATAAATTATTTATTCTCAGTTTGGATTGGATTGACAGAACTTATGCTTAGTAAGTTCTCATGCAAGATTAACTATGTTCCTTTTTTTTTTAACCGCTATTTCTTGATGTTTGTTCATCATATCGACATCTGAGCTCTTTACCTCTGTCAATCGCCATATATTCACCTTTCTATGGAATGTATCAAGATGTCAGGCCTCGTCTCCTCAATAGTATTTTCAGTAACCATGTTTGTTTTTTTAAGAAAAAAATGTAATGTATTGCGTTCAGTCATAACATGAATGAATTTTTTTCATCAAATATTCTACAATAAACTATAATTTTATGATATATTCATAGTGTTTTTCTTGTCTAATTTAAATTCTATACTTTGTCATCCAGGTTGGTGAGGCTTCTTATTTCTTTCAATAATTATTCGCAAGGGAAACTTTCATAATTTTTATGTATTCTCAAAATAATAATGTTACTTGATACTTTCTCTGAACAGGGAAGTATTTTGAAAAGGCAAGTAACTAGATGGGTAATTGCTTTTCCAATAGAGCATTGAAACTAATTTTTTCAATTTACAATAGTGAATACAAACTTAATGAAGATCAATTCCTTTCCTAAGTACCTGTTTGAATGTTGTGCAAAAAAATGAAAAATATTTTTACATGGCTTTCAATTAGCAACGAACTAATGGTTTGTTTTTTTAACATGTCAAAACAAAAATAACATAACAGGATGATTTACACTTCAATCTTTCTGGAGACCATACATCCATTGAAAGTGAAACATCCTTAGAAAAAAAAAGATTAATAGTAATACTGTCCTCCTGAGTTACACATGTATTTAAAAAAAAAGAGGGGGAAGAAAAAAGTTTGAATAATCTCCTGGTCTTGCATTGTGTTAGATCTGCCAAGAAGCAGAAATTCATAGAATCAGTATTATGTAGCAAAGTTAAGTGTTAATTAACCTTCAGTGCCCCCCTTTTTTATATTACTTTAACTTATTAAGACATTTGGGGGTGAAAATCACTCGGTGATCTATGAAGAGAAAAAAAAAACGTGTCCGGTGCTGTTGGTTTTTCAAATGTAAACATCTTGTGGGTATTTTTCACCCAGTGATCCAAAAAGAGGATTAAAAAATATATTGCAAATGGCAGAAGATAGTTATGTAATAATTACATCTATCTATTAGTCTGGCTATTGATCCAATTACTTATGATTTTCTGTCTTTTTAACTATATAAATCTATATTTTTGTCCATCTATCTGTTTGTAGGATCCTTGACATCCTCTATGTCATTATATCATTCTAATCTCAGGAGAAGCAGGAAGAGGAAGATAAGCAGATGGAGGAGCAGCAGGGGGAACAGTAGTAGTGGAAGGAGAAGGCATAAGGGGGGGAGCGAGAGGAGGAAGCGCGGGGGAATAAGAGGGGTAACAGCAGCAAGAGGAGATGTAGATACATTGAGGGAGGTGCAGAAAGAGGAGCAGGGGAAGCAAAAGGTGAACCAGAGGAGGAGCAGAAGGAAGGATAAAGTCAGAACAGAGGAAGTAAGAGCACAAGGAGGAGGAGCAGGAATCTGGAAAATGACGAGTGTGAAAGAGCAAGGAGGAGAAGCAGAAGGAAGAAAGAGTAGCTGGAAGAGTAGAGGGAATAGCCGGAGGGAGGAATAGCAGAGTGGGGAGAAGCAGGAGTACGGACATGAACAGCTAATAGCCTAATAATAACTTTGAAGGACAGAGAGAGAGAGAGAGAGTGTATTACAATTGCCGAAGCAAATTTACGAGTAAAAGTGTGTTTTTCACCCATTAATGGATTAGCTTCAAGAAAACGATAAGGTTGAAAAACAAAATGTTTTTTTAATCAATTAATTTTCATTTTGAAAAACGAACAATACAAATATAGGAATACACATTGGCCTATCTTAAAATTGGCACCAATAAAAAGAAAAAGGCAGATTGTTCAGTCTGTGTTTCTCACCCATGAGTTAATAGCCAAAATATACATATGCATAGCTTTGATTTTTTTATGAGAGTCACTTGCTCTTTAATGGACAACACACAAATTAAGTACATACATTTTCATAGGTATGGTAAAGCTGAGCAGACAAACAGACCATATGTTTAAAACATGACCGTACATAAAACCTTTCATGTTGTAAAAATTTTGGCATTCCTTTGTAAAGAGCCATGAGTAAAATAAATCTATGCCACTGAGACATGTTAATTACACTTCTAAACAGAGATTCAGTGCAAAAATATATGAAACATCATAAACCAATGGCACTGTTTGAAATAAAATAAAAATTTTCCTGATTTAAAATCAGATGTTCTGTATGGGAAACGGTAATTTAAAGTAAGCGACTTAAATGATACAAATATGAAATCGTAAAACAATGGCACTTGTACACCGTGGTAAATCCAATTAATCTCATGATAACAAAAAAATAATGGAAATACTAAATAAATATAGACATTTGAAATCTCGGGTTAAAAATGTTAACACAATAAAAGTGCTTTAAATTCACTCAGCTGAGTTAGGGAAATGATACAGGAATGTTCTGTATTCAGTTTGTATGAAAAAAATACAGTCATCACTCTGAACAAAGTGTGATCAAACTAAAAAAGTGTTCATTTAGTGCACACAAGAAAAGAAAAAAAAAAACATCTCAAATAAAAACAAATAAATTACATGTGTGGTTTATTTCTCAATGGAAATGAATTCCATGGGTCAAAATATCCTACAAGCAACCAACTCTTTAGATATGCCAAAATACCATATGAGTAATTAATTCTTTAGATAGGCCTTAAATATTCTATAATGGAAAAAGTTTCAAGCTACTGTCTTGAAACAAAATTTCAACTAAAACTACCCATCAAGACACATTAATATTGTGAAATTTCTAAGATTCTTTTTCTCTCCTTCTAATTTGAGCATTAGGTTTTTTATTTTTTTTTGTTATCACTTTCACGGAATGTAATTACTACATTATCATGATCTCATCTATCAACTTCTTGTCTGTGATAAGGCACCAGGTCAGCAAATTACTATTTTGTATGTTTTTAGTGCAATTCATGAAATACTTTGCTTTAAAAAAAATTTAACTTGTAAGTGGATAGGAATGTGAGAAACTTAAAAGATTTTTAAGTCTTGACCATTTTTATACACCACTACTGAAAAGATGTTAAGTCTTAACCATTTTTATGACACCAGACAACAAAAAGGCCATAATTTAGATTTTCTGTAACTAAAGAATCAGGCTATCACTTATTACAACTTGATTTGATAAACATATTCAACCAAATTTGATCAACTCAAGATGGGAAAGAGGTCTCTTGGATTCTTGTGGTAGCAAATTATACTCAACCCTATAGCGTTCTTTAGATGACGAAAGTCATATCAAAGAAATATTTATAAATAAGACAAAGAATAAAAAGTTAAAAAAAAATAAATAAATAAAACATAAATTATAGTTCTCTTTGATCATATCCTTTGACAATTACAAAACAAACAAAAAAATGTTTCTGTTCTAAACTATTGTTCCCAGAATCTGAGTATTAGAGTATACAAACACAATCAAAACGTCTATAGATAACAAAATCGAAACAGACATGGCATCCCTGAGATTCCTCAACATATCAGCTAGAGCCAAGTTCGTTGTGCTTCTCTATAATAAAATGGCACTGCCAGGTGCAGTCAAACCTGCACTTTAAGGCGTCTTCTCGCTCTGGCCAGGGATGGCGCTGGGCATGTTCAGACCGTCTGTGATCACAGGGATGCCCAGATGATCCAGCATCCAACGCTTCTCCACAGGTTCGTTCACCGTCCACGCCACAAGGCGTACGCCCAGGTTCTCGTAGAAACTCTTCAGATCTCTGGAGAATGCATGTGGTTAACAAGGCATTTTTAAATTTTCAAAAATACAACTTGATAAAATTTGAAGCGTGGGTTTTATGAAATAGAAAAGAGCTCTGTTATTTGAGCTGGTCTGTATTGAAGGTAAAGTCTTATGTGTTCATTTTCAATGGATATTTCATTAACTTGATATGTTATAAATTAATCTTGGAATCTGTTTAAAAAAATTGTCAAGGTGCTGATGATGGACCAATAAGATCAACAGACAGATAAGAAAACATTGTATTTAATAGCATTGATAACTAGAATAGAGATGATATGATTTAGAGTAAATCAGCTGAGGGACCTTCATTTCAATTCTTCCTTGTGCTATTTACCATTGAAAAGAAGAAATAAAATTTTTTAGTATTTTCAAAAAAAACAAAAAAACTTTCTGCCATTTAAAAAAAAAATGTTACGACTTTACTGGGTGAGCACTTGAATCTCTGTGAGCTGATCCTGGTAATGATTTAAAGATAGGAGAATTTAGAAAGTACTCAATGCAAGTGCTGGACATTTTCTTTTCTGTTTTGATCAATGTACATTTTTATTTTTCGAATTCTAAAATTTGAGAATCTTTACACCCATTAGTGTTATCACTTCTAAAATGATCTTGAGTACAAAACAAACAAACAACTACCTGGATATCTTGTTCTTGCTGCACAGAAAGAAGGAGTTGCCACACAGAAACCAGATCAAGAAGGTGTGTGCCCAGTCAAGAACAGCGTCAGCAAACGGTGCAAGAATCCGTTTCCACAGTTCCTTGTTTCTTTCCACACCATCCTCTCCCGCTAGAGTGATGTAGAAAGATCGGTGTGTCACACCAGTCACGATGTTCGAGTCAGCCTGACGTACCTGCAGACCAACAAGAAAAGGTCAACTCAAAATTAAACTTTAAGCCATTGAGCACTGAGTCTTGCCTATTGACAGTAATGCCCATTTCGCCATCGTTTTTTTTTACCGAACCATCTTTGTGGACAGCGGTATAGCATGTCCAATCACGAAACATAGCCCCTTGAGAGAACTTTATTCAATTTTGACCTGCCACTTTTTTTTCCTTTATCTATACTGAAAATCCGTTCATTTTTGGAATATTGACATCACTGCTAAATAACAAACCTTCATGATTAAGTGTGTTGTTAACTCATATTCTAGGCCATATTGATAAAAATTCATATACTGTTGAGTTGTATTGGAAAAGTAGTTTTGAGCCATCAGTCAAAGTTGAAAAAAGCTAAGAAAGCAAGGGCAACCTACTTCACAAAATTTGCCAGTTACAATCAGAGCCCTAAGTATTGGTTCCCCAAAGGCTCTGTCGAAAACACATTTTACTTTTTAGGCCATTCCAAACAACAGCAAAAAGGGCCTGAAGAGTGGTGACAATAAGTGCCCTTAGTACCATATCAAAGAGACCAAATACTCACACTGTAAATCAGGTGAGGGTAAAATGAGCACACAACACCCAGTCCGTACAATGCAGGATATTTTTGGTACAGATGTGTGATCATCTTGGCTGTCTGTTGAGTAAAAATATCAGAAATGTTCTTTGTAATCGTCATACTTTTTTTCCTCTTGCCAATAAGTTCTGCAAAAAATAAGAGGTCAAATTAGCTTCACATAATGGTTTTTAAAATTCGCCGGGTTTATTTAGGCATTTTTCTTCTTTCTTGAGAGTAAAATTTGTAAAGAGATAAATATTTATGGCATATTTAACAGACTCCAACAAACAAATAATGAATGTTTCAAACAAAATCAAAGGACTCATTTAATGACTACACATTTGGAGAGAAATAAAACAGTATAGTTGATTACAATTATAATGAATTATAATGCAAGTGGTCCTTGAAAATATCTCTTATACAACCAAAATGAGAAAAGAAGTAAAAAAAAAGGCACAGAGATCAATAGATTTAACACTCAAAAGTAGTTGAGTTGGTTTAACGTCCAATGTCAGCACTATTTAGGCTATATTGTAGACGGGCCCCAAGACTGGCGTCTGACAATTTTATGTGCTGCCACACACGAGACAGGGCAGGGATATCATGACTCCAGTCTCAGTCAGTCATATTAAACTGACACCAACCCAACCAGCAGATGGCGATATCGCCAGGGCTCTAACCATGGACCTCCTGGGTCGAAAGCTGATGTTCTACCATAGGGCTACTGCGCCCCCAGTATAAGACAACAAAATACCTCTTTTTCACAAAGACTTAATGCAAATGTGATGAATATAAACCGTTAAAAATAAATATATGTCCAAAACAATTTTTTTTTAAATGTTCATAGAGAAAACACTCCCTTTACCACAAACAAATGTGTGCATGCAGAGATAAGGGATAGTAGTATTAACCAAGACTATGGCAGGTATCCGAATCTATTCTGGTACATTTGCGTATCATATATATATATATATTATCAAAATATTATTTAATTACAGAATTTAACAAAATTAGCCTACTATTATCATCAAATTAAGAATGCATTTGTAAAAGATTCATACAGAATTTTAATTTCAATTATCAACAGCTAGATTTATGTGTGAACAATATACATGAATATATATAAATTCGCCTCACCCTCTGAGCATCACTTTTGCAATCGATGAAAACCACCAAGTTGTTTTCCACGCAGAGCCTCAAACATTCGTCGATGGTTGGTACTCGAACTGAAGGATATTTGTCTCTGGAGTTGATGAAAAAAAAAAGATTCTCATTCAATACAAATTCGAAAACATGCAAATAATTGTTGCACTAATTGTAAATTATGAGGTCTTCTATAAATGGCCCTGTGTTCTATAAGTTTCAACAGGAATCCTGTACATACAGGGACAAGTGCAGCAGTCAATAACATTACCTGCTGAGGTATCTGGTAGCCTGCTAATTTTGAAATTGGCCTAAAAATAGTATATAGGCCAAAACGGATAGATACATACAATGATTACTAAAACTGTTCGACTCAGAAGTTTCTGATGGATGACCTTAACAAGAGTGCTTCTACATGTTTTATTCACAAACACATTGATATTCAATAACCTACAAGTTTACTTAAGCAACTAGGCTATATCAATGTTTGAAAATGTTAACGCTGACAGTGACAAGCAAAGACAGAGCAGAAATACCAAGATTTTTGTTTCAGTTGATCAAATTATACTGACACAGATGTAACAAGTAGATTAAGCGATACATTGGTTTTGCAAACAAGGTATTTGGGCAAAACTCTTCATTCCCCTTCTACAGTATCATCTCTTCCCTTGCCTCAATAAATCCCATGCACTTTTCTGAGGTAACACGACAAAATTCCTAAGCAAAACAATACCATATTTTATCAACTGATATAAATCTAAAAGCAAGAACAGTTTACTCATCTGTGACAAATATGGCCTTTTCATACAAAATCCAAAGCACAAATGGCATGAAACTTCAAAATTGTATTTATGTGTGAGAAAATTGAAGTGGTTTAGATTTCCTTTAAACACTGTTGAAATAACCCTCAAGAATAAAAGAGCCTACAGGTCCTGTCCTTACTTATTTGGGTCATTAGCAGCTGCATTGAGTGACTTGATGTACTCATAGGTGAGCTTGGATATTCTACCATGGCCGCCAGTGGTTGCATCAAGATCTGGTCCATGCAGCAACACTCCAACTCCATCGCTGGTGATTTCAAGATCAATCTCAACTGCTGGAATACCCAGCGAAATTGCCTGTGGATAATGAGGATACAAGTATATGATGCTATGAAAATGATTATGATCCAAGTTTAACATTAATTTAATCCTCCATAGCAAAAGTAAATTCTATATAATACAAAAACGATGTATAAATTAAAAAGATGTCATTCATTGGTTATCGAATCTTCTAAAACTTTTTAAAAACTCATTGTAAGTACTACTGCTTGACATTTTAATTTTAAACTAAATTTTTACCATTTGAGACCATCCCAAAAAATTTAAAGTGCATTAATACTCCTATTACAAAATAGAGAGAAAAATTAAGTCCCAGCATAGTGTTAGTCTAACCTTTTGAATTGCTTCCAGCGTATTTTCCGGTGCATGGTAGCCTCCCGCCTTGTGGAAAATGGTGCTTTTTATGTGGTTAGCCTGATCCACTTTGAACAGAGCCTCAATGCTCTCACTGATCTTGCTGTGATGAACTGGGGGGATCCTGACATACTGAATGCCGCCGATGATGATTGCACTCAGCACAAGAGCAATCCCAAACGAATCAGTGATGAAAGTATTGATCAGCAACCATAAAACAAAGACATTCCCGAACAAAAGCATTACTTTCTGTGGAATCAGCATCTTGGCTCAATCAAGCGACAGACCTGTATGAATCAAGAATAAAAAGAAACCCTTAAAAATGTGTAGGTCTATAGCATTATAACCAACCCTTAGTAAAATATCAGCCACTGTTTACAAACTGCTATAAGGTTGAAACACATGCCACAGAAAGCTGTTTCAATTCTTTCAATAATAGATCTAGCTGTTCCTTTTATAAAAAAAAAAAAAAAAAAAGAAACATAGATAGATGAATATTAATTATTAAGAGGATTACAAGTTCACCTAAATTGTAAAATTTCTAAAAACCCTTGACCTTCTGAGAGTTAAGTTTTGTGTCCAGACAAGAGCACTCAATAGTGACACCGATATCAGTTGTTAGTGAAGCATGGTTAAAAATGAATCACACTTTAAACAAATTGGCCTGACCCTTGGTTAGGCCTGACCTCAGCAGAAATCTCCAGCTGTTGTTAGGGATAAAGAGACGCCGCTTTGAAGTTTGAGGGTGTGTGACTGTCACTGTGTGTACATTGTACGAGAACATGTCAAGGTCACGTGTCTTTGGTAGTGGCATTTTAATATCTAGTTGTGTACAGTGAAAGAAAAAGTTCTTGGGTTCACGGGTGCATGTTATGCGGACCTCTGGTTTCTAAGGCAAACCCGACGCTCGTAATGCATTGCATTGTAGAGTATTGAGATGAAGATACAGACAAACTTTAACGTAAGCGCAGAAAATGGGGCAAGAAATTACAATGATCACTACTAACTCAGCAATTAAATTTAGGTTTGGATTAAGAAACAAACATAGCAAGACTGCAAAACACAGGGCGCCTCATATTATACACTCTGTATCATGCGTGGAAGTGTAAAAAGCGAGTGTCTACACGCACTGTATTATAGTGTGGCTCAATTTGCTGTGTGCATATTTCTGTCCAAAATTGCAAAGGCAATATATTATATTGATCGAATTGTGCCACGCGCACTCTATGTTTTCGGATATAAAGAGAAACTCTCCAAGTTTAACATTTTAGGTCTCAAGAAGAACAGTATAGGCCTACGGAATACATGAAATCATTTCGACACACATCTTTTCCATTCTTTTTCTATCTTTACAGAAACAATATATTGTTTTGTTTAAAAAATGAGAGAGAGAGAGGGAGAGACAGACAGACAGACAGACAGACAGACAAACAGACAGACAGACAGACAGGCAGACAGACAGACAGACAGACATACATACAGACAGACAGACAGACAGACAGAGACAGACATAGACATAAAGAAAAACAGACAGAGAGAGAGAGACGGAAGGATTGATAGACGGATATGGTATGAGAGAACTTCAGTCAGAGAACAAGAACAAGCGTATCGGGGTCTGCAGGTACACTTTGTTGACGTAGAAAATTAATTGCATCCGCTGTAAGATCAGAAGTAATCGGAAGAAATGCTATTTGGTTGCATTGCATTTACTATTGTTACATCTTCTCTATACTATCCATTTACATCACTTTTATTCTTCAATTGATAATTTTATTCCTCAAGACAAGTCTCCGTTAAGCCCTGATTTTGCTTTTTATGATATTAGGATTTTTTGCGTTAATCGACTGTAGCTATTTATTTTTAAATATAGCTATGAATAAAGTCATTCGACTGGGGTAAGCCAATGGTGTGCATGTGCTAACACCTATTGGAAGGATGCACGTGCAACAGCAAACTATAAGTTTCTCTCCTGTTGCAAGTTGTTAGTGGTGCTAACGTTTATCCGTTTTCCCTTAACTCGGCGGCCGCCCCACCGGGTATCAGTAAAGATTCCACACGTCCTCTAGGCCAAGTGCGGTAAACTAAAAAAAAATGTACCATAAGTTTCAACTATGCATATCAGTCAAATCTGCTTGTCGTGCGCCAGGAAGAGAAAGAAAACAATGTAAGGACACACAGAGAGGTGTGTGGACAGAGAGAGAGAGAGAGAGAGAGAGAGAGAGAGAGAGAGAGTCAGACAGGCAGACAGACAGGTAGACAGAAAAACAAAGTAACATAATTATAGATATATAAACAAGACACAATCATGCAAACAATGAAGATACAGACAAACATTAACGTAAGCGCAGAGAATGTGGCAAGATATTGAAATGATCACTACGAGAAATGATACACGTATTCATCAACTTTTAACTAACGGGCAAAAACTCAACATGTGTACGCCCATAACTCAACTCAGCCTTGATTTTAATAACCAAAATAACTTTAGTTGGGTGTATCATTTAAAAAATGTGAGTAAGATTGATTGGCTTGATAATGAAGTATAACACGTACAACCAGTGTTTGCTTGGTTCATACGGTTGGTTCAAATAAGGTTTCATTTGGGGTACCGAAAACACATTTCAGTTATGAACAGACTGTTTATATAGCCTAATGAATATTTTTTATTGATAATGTAAAAGTGGTTTAAGGTAAAAGTGTATTTGAATATCCAGATCACGTGTTTACTTATCGATAAAGCCGATTAATATTTGTGAGATAGGTTTAAAGGTGGTGAAAATAGAAGAATGTGAAAGAAATATGAGAAGAGAGAGAGAGAGAGAGAGAGAGAGAGAGAGAGAGAGAGATTTTTAAATTTTGGGCCTAAGTCGACTGCAGCTATTTATTTTTAAATAGTCATTAATAAAGTCATTAGACCGTGGTAATCCAGTGGTGTGCCTGTGCTGACACGCTTTGGGAGGATGCACGTGCGACAGAAAACTAAGTTTCTCTCCCGTTGCAAGTTGTTAGTAGTGCTAAAGTTTATCCATTTTCCCTTAACTTGGCGGCCGTCCCACAAGGCAGAGTAAAGATTCCACACGTCCTCTAGACCAAGAGCGGTAAACTAAAAAAATGTACCATAAGTTTCAATTATGCATATCAGTCAAATATGCTTGTCATTGTGCCAGGAAGAGAAAGAAAACAATGTAAGGACACACAGAGGGGGTGGGGGGGGGAGAGAGAGAGAGAGAGAGAGAGAGAGAGAGAGAGAGAGAGAGAGACACAGCCAGACTGACAGACAGTTAGACAGAAAAAACAAAGTAACACATGGGTATACAAACAAGACACAATCATGCAAACAGATAATACAGGAAAAGGCGTGCACGGCAATCTAGTTTAACGTTTTCTAGGTCACCAAAGACAACTGTAGGCGCCGACGGGTGCCAAGAATAACTGTCCACACATAGACATTATGGGGATACCAAGACTCTTGTCCCAACTGATCTGCTATACCCTTTTACCTAACATAATTATAATGCAGGTCTACATGTAATTATACCAAGTAGCTACATTTTATAGTTATTGCATTGAAATGCCCAAGTTTATAATAATGTCTATCTCTACTCTCTACTTGTTCTGCGTTGATAATTTTTGTTATTAACTCTGCATATAATTTGGACACATTACAACATTTCAAATTTATAATGTAGCACTTATATAATTATTTAAATCATTGGTACTAAGTCACCCGCAATCTTTTATCTTTTACCCTCCAGTAAAAGTCACGATTACAAGTGAAAAATCATGAGTGTGGAGAAAAAAAAGAAGGGTGGTAAAAAGGAGGTCGAACGATATATAAAATAAAAGGTTGTAAGGTTTCCGTAAAATACAGGGGCAGTACTGGAACAAGTAGATTACAACAATTGATTTATAAACAAATTATATTAAATTGGTACGACCAAACAAGAAAAACACATTCCCATAATTTAGTCACAGGAGCAAACTTACTTCCGGCTTTTTTATGTTTTTATCATTAAAACGAACTAGCCGTAGGACTCCCTTGTTACAGTCACTTCAATGCCTTCATCGAAGTTTCATACTCGTAGCGTTGTTGGTCAACAATCAGGTGTCAGTGACTCATCAAAACACAAACATCTTTTTCAGGTGTACCGTTTCAAATGAATGAAATAATACATTTGAAACGTAACCTTCCTAAAATTCATTCATTTTCAGCTGAAGGTGTAGAGAATCTAGCTGCAAATGTAAGAATTTAGATTTATCCACGGAAAAAGGACTCAAGTGTCACGAGAAAGGGACAATACGTTTATCTGGCAAAGAGACCCAAAACAAAGACCAAAGCGATTGCCTTAGATCTAGATCTAGACACGGTGCATTCTTTTAATATCCCAAGTAGAATTTGGAAGATTGTTTTACTGAGGAGGCTGAAGAACTCTCAAAATGAGTGGCAATTTTAACAAGTATCTTGGTAAGTTCTATAGGCTAATGTTATTTGTAAGGCCTACTATGAGATGAAGCTTTTCCTTAAATGTGTAATCTAGATCTAAAGCCATTTAGTACAAAGCTGTTGTAGCTTACGACTTGTAAGAATATGACAATAGGAAGGTTTGTAATCGTAACAATACGTCAGAAACTGTGGCGACATTGTGCTTACAGCTCCTAGGTCTAGTCTGTAGAGTCATGGTATCCCTGCTCTGTCTTGTGTGCACTGTGTGGCAGCACATAAAATTTTCTGTACTCCTTACCCACTGTGGTTCTGTCACTGTTTACATTGCGGCCATATTCGATATTTAGAGGACAACATGATTGGTTCCATATTGACTAGATCTAGACCTAAGAACTCCGTTGACATGAAGTGCCTCCAGTTGCAGATAATTTTGTGCACCATAAAGGTAGGCCAAAAGAAAAAAAGTAAATGGAAAAAAAATTACCTTTATTTGCTTTAAGATTAATTATCTTTTACTTTTAAGTTTTTTTATTGAATCACTTTTAATTGCCCTCTATCGAATATTTTCGCCCATATTAACAGAGACGGGATCGCAGTGTGTAAGGAGTACCAAATTGTCAGGCGTCAGTCTTGGGGTTTGTCCATAGTATAGCCTATATAATGCTGACTTTGGATGTTAAACCAACTCAACTTAACTCGTCTCTAGTCTGTAAAATATAGATCCTGATACAGTGTTGATGATTTGAAACTTTAATTGAGAATAGAGATGGTTAACCCTTAATGTGTTTTAAAAATCCTTCTATAGCTGTTCTTTAAACTACTAAAATGCACTGGAGTGCAGTTCTAGGCAAAATATAAGTTTTAAATTTAATTGCATATAATCATTAATTTTTTTTTTATCTGTGAAGAGTGAGGCTCAGGGGCAATCTTTGTTACAATTGTATTTGTAGCCTACATTTTAATTATTATGTTTCTTAAGATCTGATAAATTTTATGAATTATGGAATTCACTTAGCATTAGTAGACCCCTAAAAGATCTAATTTATGGAGGAAATGTATTTAGAATCAACAATGATTTTTACAAGGGATAAAAAAAAAATTGTTTCCAGCCTTTAAAGATTTATTCTGAATCGATGATTACAAGCTGCTTTGACATGACGGTTGTTACAATAAGTACCAATAAACTATAAATAAGACTTACAGAAGAGTGCCGGCCCACAAGCTTTAATGCAATTCTCACACTTTTTTCCTTTCTAAGGTACATGTCTCTCAATTAAGACTTTAAAACCTGCAGGAGGAAAAAAATATTCAGTAATACTAATAGATGCTTCTATGTTCAGTCGTAAATAAAAATTAATGACATTTATAAAGGTAAGGTTCAAATACTCAATACATTCATTATTTTTACAATTTTTTTTAATATTACAGAAAAGGCTACAAGCCAATTACTACTGGAGCCAGACTGGGATTCAGTTCTGCAAATTGTTGACAGTATTCGCATGGGTGATGTTCAGTAAGTTCAGACGTGTCATAAATGTAACAGAAGAATTATTAGGATATATGGTCTACCAGAGTACAGACATACTGGGACATTTCTGACAAATTAACTGCCATACAATTGAGGAAGATATTCATTAAATGGATTGTACACAGTAGACATTTTCAGCAATTTATTTCGATGCAATTTTCCAATAGATTTTAAACATTTTGGTCATTTGGTTTGATACTATTTTTCCAAACTGATGTTGGATATATGCAAGGGCAATTTTCAACAAATTTATTTGATGTATACATGAAAGATAGGTGTTTTGTAACTTGGTAGGGTGATGATCAATAAGTTTATAGCCTAGGCTAGAAAGATGTATACTTAGAAACTTAGTAAAATTAGTAGCTAAATCACTGCTGTTAATGACTCTCCGACCATTCTTCTGAGGAACCATATTTCAGCTGCCGCCAGTTTTTAGCTGTTTGTTCTGAGATACATAAGTATGGGTGCTTTAATATAGCACCGAAGAGCTTTTATTTTTATCTTCATTGATTTAGACTGATTTCGTTTTCTGGAAGCTCAGTTTTGATGAGATTAGTACCATAGTGCTCACTTGTGTACAGTAATACTGATTATACTCAATCCTTTTAGAAAATGTGATTCTTAAACACAATTTTCTGTAGCCTTAGTACTGTTTCAGTGAATTTTTTTTTTATTGTGAACATTAATTTCAAAGCATTTTTTCTTTCTTTTCAATTTAGGGTAAAGACAGCCCTGCTTGGAATTAGAAAGAAAATCGGCAGTGAGAATCCTCATGTCTCTATGTTTGCACTGCAGGTAATAATTAATGGATTTGATTTATTATTTTAAAGAGCTTTGGCGCTTTTATGTAAAATTATGTAGCTTATTTAATAAATTGTTAAAATCATTCAACTGGGAAGAAAAGCAACGGGGAAAGCTCCTTGCACCACAGCTTGGTAGATGTGATTGTATGCTTGTTTGCTGTGAATAGTAATTTAAGTTTTTATGACAACATAAATTAAAAGTTCAATAGTTTCATCTTTCCCTGCTGCTTTGTAATGAATAATGTGTTTGATTAAGCAAATGGTTATTTAAGTTAAGTTTATACCTGAGAACATAGAATTTAAAACAAAATACTCACTAATTTTTAAAGATGTAAAAATACCAGATGTGTCTCAAGAGTTGCTTGTTAGAAGCATTATTTTTCAGAATTTTTCTAGGGGCTTGGCTCCAATTTGCAACAGTCGATTTGACCTGAACACAACCTTGTTCTTTTTCTTCTTCTTCTTCTTCTTCTTCTTCTTCTTCTTCTTCTTCTTCTTCTTCTTTTTCTTCTTCTTCTTATTTTTTTATTTGTTTTCAATGATATAATGTGATCATTTCTTATATAACTATTTATTAGATATTGTTCTCCTGGTTAAAAAAGGGGGCTCTAGCCAAGCCTTTATTGTAATGCAGTTAAACTTTTCAAGGCTGAATGCAAAGACTTAGGTTTGTGGGTAAATGTGTCTCCAAAATAAATACAATGAGTCTTTTGAAGTTCAACCAAGGGTCCAATCATCATCATCATCATCGGTATTTTGATTAACGTGCAGGTACTGGGGCAACATCCACATCAGTGGACCCCCTTCCAGGTAGCTGGCTTGCTGCACGCATGGCTGATCTCACACCAGATCTCCAGGTGTTTCTGTCATGAGGGTCAGTTGTTGAGAGTTTCCAGTCTTTCCGATCCCTCTCTGTCACCTGCTTCCATGTCATTCTGGGTCTCCCTTTTCCACGACATCCTGTTACTTGCATGTCCAATGCTGTCTTGATAGCTCCGCTTGACCGTTCCACGTGGCCATACCATGGAGACAGCCATATATTTAATGCACAATTGCTACAGGCCTAGGAGTACAAGGTAATAAAGCCTTTATTGTAATGCAGTTAAACTTTTCAAGGCTGAATGCAAAGACTTAGGTTTGTGGGTAAATGTGTCTCCAAAATAAATACAATGATTCTTTTTAACTAGAACAAATGGCGTTTTCAATTTAATGGTTTGCCATTGCCCTTCATTCTCCTTCTCTTAACATACTTTTTGTTATTAATTTGTACATCTATAACATTTGCACATGCTTTTACTCCCACTTCACAAGTGTGCTTGTTTTTATCCTGTTTTTCCCAGGCTCGTACTGATCCAGTGAGGGAAAAAGTGCTGGAGTTGATTCAGACCTGGTCCCACGCATTCCGTAATGAGCCAAGCTACAAGGCAGTGGAAGACACATTTCACGTGCTGAAAATGGAGGGTATGTTTAAACTGACAATTTAGGTTGTAAAGGTAGTGTACACTGCCTTGGAGCAGTAGATCTTGAGTTTCCACTTCTGGCAATTACTGTTAAGTCTCTCGAGATCACAGTTTAGCTTGGCAGCACGAATTGCTGCCTTGGTATTTTGTTGCCACAGAGCTAGGCCGTCAGGCTGTTAACGATATTGGTCTGTAGCTTTTAAGGTCCTCAGGGTTTTTGCTTTTTTAAGTATGGGTATGATATAGGCAATTTTCCATGATTTTGCAATCTGGCTGCTTTGTCATATTATATTGATAAGGCGAAGTAGTGCTTCATTTTCCTTTGGCCCTAGCTTAAATAGCATTTCATTGTGAATTTTATCTGGTCCTGGTGGGTTTTTTTTGTATCAACTTATTTAAGGGTTGTCTTTGTTCCACAATGCTGAAATCCTCCTAAAAAATGACGATGTTTGCGGTCAGGGCTCTTTCTTCAAGCTTTAGGTGGTTTAGGAGATTTATGTCAGTATCAGGTTATGTTCAACTCTTGGAAGCTGTGAAAGTTTTTCCTGACAATCTATGAAATTTAAATCCATGCCTTCCCCAGGTCACAAGTTTCCAGCCCTCAAAGAAGCAGATGCCATGTTTGATGCAGAAAAAGCTCCATCTTGGAAGGATGCAGAAACATGCACAAGGTGTAGGGTGCAGTTTACAGCTTTTCAGCGAAAGGTAAAACTTGCCTGGAATTTTGCCTAGTTTACTCAACGGTAATATTTCAGTGGTGCAAATTTTTTGGAAAAATTAAGTTGGCAGGCCAGAGTATTTGAGTCAAAAGTATTTCAAGGGGTTGTTTCTTGTGATTGTGTATAATTATGTTTATTAAGAGTAATTGCTCAGTTGAAAAAAAAATATTAATCCAGTTGGCAAGATCTTTTTTTTTCTGATGCAGACAATCTTCTTATGAAATAGATGATACAATCAATAAAAATTCCTAACATGGAAAGTGATAAAATTAGTAACATTCTTTAATTTAAAATTTTCTACTTTCGACTCTTTTCAGCATCACTGTCGCAACTGTGGAGAAATATTTTGTAAAGCCTGTTCATCTAAAACATCCACCATTCCCAAGCTGGGCTTTGAGCGTCAAGTTAGAGTTTGTGATTCTTGCTATGACAAAATCAACAAGTAAGTCTCAAAAGCTTATTAAGTGTCACTTACTTGTTCATTAAAATCGATTTAAGTTTGGAGATCTATTAACTTCTCCCCAAACCTCTTAATTTTGCGGCCCGGTGTTTCACACGGAATCAAGAGGCTTAAACTAACTGAAACTAAACCTCTAATTTTGAGGCCACAGTTTAGCCTTATTGGTGATGGTGGATATTTAGAGATAAAAATTTTAAAAAGCAAAAAGAACAGCAAAGAGAAGAGGATTAGACAAGCTTGCTTTCTTGGGGGGGGAGGGGGGGGGGGATAGAATTTAGAGAGGTTTTTTTTTTATAAATGTATCTTTTTCTTACTTTTTTTGGTGGGGTCAAGTGGGGGGTGGGGGTTTGTAATTTGCTTGGTTAAAAGGGTCATTTCATGGGCACAGCATCAAAGAATGTAATTTGACTGAATATGCAAAGAACAAAAATGTTAGGATTACATGTTAACAATTACCTTGTGTGAGGCCAGGATAAGAATCTTTAAAAAATACAATTGTGTATGTTGTCTTACCTCATCACTTTTTTTTTGACAGACATTCTTAGAGGATATATATTTTTACCTTTTTTTTTTAAACTTGTTTTGTTTGTAGAAAAGAAAAAGGGAAAAAAGAAAAGAGGTGAGGCGAATCACTTTGTGTTTTTGGTCATGTTGTGAAAATAGATGACGTGATTTGGGTTGTAGAATTGAATGATTTTTCATCTTCATTTTAACCAAATCCCAATTTTTTCCCTTTAATGTATTAATTTTTTTTTTTTTTAAACATGCCATGAGTTATTAAACTGGATGCGATTTACCCATATTTTCTAGTTTTTTCCATTACCTGTATGAAAATGTTTTCAGACCTTTTTTATTTAACCACATTCTCCCTATGTTTTGATACACACATAGTCTGGTAAATAATGTGTCCGATAAAAATGGAGATTATTTCTACCTTTTTGTGGGGAAATTCCTGATGTGAAATCAATACTGTTGCAGAATTTATTTTGAAATGTTCATAGTACTGTAAGATTTATACCCTAAAATATACATCACTATAATAGCCTACTATGCAAGTCACAAAAAAATACATAAATAGATATAGTGCAGCTCTAAGAATACAAAACAATACCAAACACATAAGCTTTTGGACGTGAGCCTTCATCAGACAAAATAAAATTACTACATATGTACACAAAAGACAATTTAAAAAAACAAAGACGTACAGACAGATTACAAAAGTATGCGACTATTGGTAAGAAATATATAACCAATTAAATGTGAATGTCGCAGTAGAGCTATATATATATATATATATAATAGTTTTTTTGTGTGCTTTGTCCTATGAGAATTAAAAATTGTCGTCAATTGAATTAGTCATTAGTTTGCCTACTTCACTTTTTTATTGGTAACTGTGATAGGACGATACAAGTTATTCCTTTTTTATTAATTTAAACTTAGATCTATGTCTTTTAGTACAATGTTGTATATGATTATTTGATGAAATGTGTAGTTAATTTTTTTTTTCTTTTTTAAATATATTAACCCACCATAGTATGAGATCAAATGTTGTGAATAATATTTATTGTTGTAGGCATGCCCTTACAGATTCCATTTTTTCTCCACTGGTTCCAATATTGATTTTTTTTAATGAAATATTTCAATGTTGTAATAACAAAAACATAACAACATAAAAATTAAACAGACGGTCAAGACATCATCAGCAAAATCATTTGTACCATAAGGTTTTTAGATATACTTTGTCAACTATTGTAATTAGTCCTTATAATCTTTGGTGTTTCAATTGAAATTCTAGACCTGTAGTCACATTAGAACAATTATCTCTATTGATGAAGATTTAATTGTTATTTTTGTGAATGGATGGTTGAAAAATGAAGCTGTAATCATTGCGCAGTTGGGTTGAGTTCCTTCTCTCCAAATCTCTAGATAAGATAGATGAAAAAGTATTATGAGCTATGTCTCAGTTTTGTTTTTTATAAAAGCATGATGCTGTGACAGTTTAAAAATGCATATATTCTTACACAAGTATTAATGATTGTTAATTTTCACAAGGACATATGCCCTGTGATGCAAGAGTGGGTTTGGAGCTCTGTTGGCTTTTTAAAAAAAGAAGCAGATCAATGAATTTATTTTTAAATGGCTAGGGACTTACAATTTGGCTGATAAAAAATATCAGAATACATTTATTTTAAGGTTTTCAAAAAAGAACATTTGAAAGCATGTTCTCTAAGTTTTTTTAAAAAAGGCAAATGAACAAATTCAGGCAAACGCACGGATACTAAATGATAAGAATGTGAAATAGTCTCATGTGTTATACTAAAAGAGACAGGTCTCCTCTAACAATTTTACCTTTCACTTCCAGGGCGGGCTCAAGTTCCAAGAAAGAGGATGATCTTCCGGCCGAGTATCTGGCCAGCCCACTGTCCAAGCAGCCTCAGGTACATCAGGCAGATCAACCCATCAAAGCCCTGAATGTATAAAAAAAAAAAAAAATTTTTTTTCATTTGGCTGTCTGATATCTTATTTATACTATCAAACAGGGTGTCCTAGGTTTGAATCTTAGCTGGTGTCTCAGTCCGTTATAGGATTTTTTTTTTTTAAACCTAGAGGACATAAACATTTTTACGAAATTGAAATTCCATTTTCATGTAATGCACATACTGGTGGTTTAATTATTAATATAGGTGGCTCCAAATCTTTTGATTTCTATGCTGCAGTAAGCTGCCTCAAATTAAGGTGTAGATATATCATTTTTCTGTTGAAGATTTTATCGTAAACTTTGACAAGAAGTCTATTTTTTGGGTTAAGTGGTTTGTATAATGGTAAAAAGCCAGAAATACAAATGGAGGTTAGTATATTTAGAACGAAACCGCTTAGAAACTGAAAACACTTTGTTCCATGAGTCAAATTTTTCTTTAAAATCTTGTGTCAGTCAATTTTGCAAGCTGTCTATATATAAATAATGCACATTAATTTCTTCTCTTCTTTGTGTGTGTGGACTGAAAGTATGCAATTTATGAAATGAGATACATTGTTATTTATTTTGTGTCAGTCAATATTGCAGGCTGTCTATATATAAATAATGCACATTAATTTCTTCTCTTATTTGTGTGTTTGTATCTGTGTGTGTGTGTTTGTGTGTGGACTGAAAGTATGCAATTTATGAAATGAGATACATGTTTATTTAATAGACCTACAAATGGTTTTTTTTTTTAATTTTCTTTTTCTTTTGCCCAGAATCCTCCCTCTAAAACTGAGAAAGAGCAGCAGGAAGAGGAAGAGTTACAGCTTGCTCTAGCCTTGTCTAAATCAGAACATGAGAGCAAAGAGAAAGAGGTAAGTCTTCTAAAAGCCTTGTCTCGAACAAAACTAAAGAGCAAAAAAAAAAAAAAAAACTACTCTTATGGTCTTGTCTAGATTGGAATGAGAAAGCAAAAAAAAAGAGAGAAAGGAGAGAGTGATCACCCTATCCTTGTCTAAATTAACATTATAAAGAGAGCCTTTCATTACCCCTTTTATAAAAATTTAAAAAATTCAGGATTAATGAGTATACTGGTGCATCAGTACTGGCAAAGATCATGTGCTAAATATTTTTAGCGCTGGTCAAATTGAAAAATTCAGTTGCATTTTAGCTTTATTAGAAAGGGAAAAAAAAAAGAAAAGCATTGGAAAAATTACACTGTCCAGAATTAAATTTTCAGTGTTAAAAAAAAGCAACTAAAGTAAGAAAATAAAACATGGTCTCTGCTTGAGCTCATTGTTGTTAAAGCTCATTTTAGTAATGAATTCACCATGTTATCATAATCAGTGTAAGAATTTGTCCATGATGTGTGTCTTTCCTTTTACTTGCCACAGAGGGAACGAACCAGAACCAACTACAGCATGTACAGCAAGGCTACCAATGAGAGCTCGTCCGCTGCTCCTGCTCCTGCCACCATCACTGTCGCGGTAAGGCTACTTGCTTGTTGTTTTAATTAGTCTTGGCGAGAGGCATCTGTAATCTGGATGTCCATGAATCAATACAAGAAGCTATTCATCTCTAAAATTCTTTTCCTTAGCATTGTTATTTTTTAGTCGTGTGGAAGTTATCTTTGTTTTGATATAATAAAGATGGATAGGTAATGTGTCCTTTTTTTCTCCCTTTTTATACATGATGTCTAGTTGGAAAAGTGTATCTTTAATCTAAAATATTTTCTTATGTTGTATTGCTGATCTCTCAAATTAGAGCTTCCAAGAGGCTCTGATTTTATTAAATGATCGGCTTTTAATTGCAGCCTTTTCTCATTTCCATTAAAGTATTAATGCTTATTTCATGCATAAATTATTAACTAATTTTTTTTTAGGATAAACAGTACTCTAACTTCCATGCAGTGTTGAAAGCTTTTTAAAACGAGAGATATTCTTATCAATTTAGTCACACCTCTGAAAACCCAAGTAAAACTTTCTCTCTCTCTCTTTCTCCTTCTGTTATGCTTCAGCCCCTAGACACCTCCGACATGGACCCTGAGCTGGCGCGCTACCTTAACCGGCACTACTGGCAGCAGAAGTCAGAGGAGCAGACGCAGCCCGCGTCTGTGTCGACCACGGTGCCGTCTGCTCCAGCGGCAGCTGCCGAGGCAAGAGTGAGCAGTGGCCCGACGGCTGAGGTCAGTGGGGATTCCCATTTGTTTGTTTGTTTTTCTCTTATTAATTTGGTCGTGAATCCAGTGATGCTATTTCTTTAAATTTACAGATTTTCAGTATTAAAAACAAGTTGGCAGATCAGAGTTTAGTAAAAGTCAAATGTGAAAGTGTTATTTATTGTGAATGAATATGCTATGCTGCCTTACGCAAAAGTTTCAGTGAAAAAAAAATAGATCCAGTTGGCATCACTGATGGATAGTTAGGACACTTGAACTAAGATATAAGGATTTTTTAACAACAATTGACAGTTGTGTGTGAGATTTATTGTGCTTGGGTTGGGACTACACCGAGTAAAAGACATCCAACCAGTGGAATGTTTAGGGGTTTTTTTTTTTTTTAAGTCACTTAAAATTTTTGGGGTTCCTCCAAAACAAAGAAATCATACCCTTTAACAGGTTCAGAGTTGCGTTTTTCTTTTATTTCTCCTCTTTATGTTGCACCTACCTACCTATGCAGCTGGTATATTTTTTTTCTCTAAAGTTCACATGGTATGCTACCATGTAAATCAACATAACATTTTCCCATCACACTGCACACATGTTCTAGGTATTGATATACTCTTGTACCAGCACATCGTTGTATTGATCTGCACGCCTTTTTTTGTTTCGAAATAATTAAAATATCAAAGCTTTTAGTACCTTTTCTAAAGTTTTAATGATTCCCCAAAATAGAGGGCACACAAGAAATAGACCTAAAATCATGCGATGTGGAAGGTTAAAGCTGTTAAACATTTTCGTTTGTTTCTTATCCGTCTCTCTCAGGCCCAGGTGGTGTCCTCCCATCTCTACCAGAACGGAGACACGGAGAGCAGCCAGGCCCAGTTCCTCTCTGCCCTGCAGGGCTCGCTGGAGATCTTCGTGAACCGCATGCGCAGCAACTCCCAGCGAGGCCGGCCAATTGCCAATGACTCTGCGGTCCAGTCGCTTTTTGCCGTGATCAGCAACATGCACCCCCAGCTCATGACGCACATTCAGGAGAAAGAGGATGACAGGGGTAAGGCTAGTCTGTGTGTGTACATAGCGTATGTGTTTTAATTTATCATTATGGAGTGTCATGCAGGTTGGCATTGGTGACCATGTTCTTCCACATTTCTCTGTCCTTGCATTTCACAATCGGGTTGATCCCTTTGCGTTCACCGATCCATCTCCCAAGCCCTTCTCGGATCTTAACTCTGTCTGCCTCTCTCTTTCAGTTCATTTTTTATTTTTTAAATTTTTTTCTTAACATTTATATTAGGCTCTAAATTACAAAAAGACATTATCTTTGATTGGCTTTAAGTCTTCCATGTTCTCTGAAAAAAATTTTTTTTTTTATTTTAAATTTGAACCTCGGACCTCCTGGTTTACTGACTGAGCTATGTAACGCTTGACCTTCAAACAACAAGTTCATCTCCTATGTGTTTCCAGCAGGTTTTTTTTTAAACTCTATGTGACTAGAGATGAATTAATGTGGAAATTACCATAGCGTTTCTCTTTTCACATAACTTTTACTTGATTTGGATCAAGTGAAGTGAAGTCAGTACTCTTTTTTATCTTTTACATCCCCTTAGTACCCAAATATCTCTAATACTAGAAATGATAGAGTAATATTTTATTCAACCTCTTAAATTGCAATTAATACTTTTTAACACACTATGACTAACTCCAAAAGTCAAATTTCTGACTTGTGCCTGATTCACCCTGGTTGCCTCACAAATAAAGATTCAAACCGCAGATCTCTATTTTTCATTCCTAGTCACTAACTGATAAAGCTCTGACATTCTTGTGAAGCGAAATTTCTAGATTGGAGTCTATGTAGACTCAGGACAGGTGGAGAGTGAGATGGTTTTGTTTCGTTGTTGTTGTTTTTGTGAAGTTATCATTGACTTTTTTTCCCTTAGTTTTATGGGAAAACATTTTTTTTTAATGTTAACGTTTTTGTTGATTTTTTTTAAAATTAAACATCTTTACCCCACATTAAACACAATCAACAGTTGTTTGTACGATAGAACTAAATCAATATTTGTTTGTACTATGTGCGTCCAGCCCACTTTGAAGGCCTGCAAGACAAGCTAACACAGCTCCGAGATGCTCGGGAGGCGCTGGACTCGCTGAGGGAGGAACACAGAGAGAAGCGGCGCAGGGAGGCAGAGGAGATGGAAAGGCAGCGCCAGATTCAGATGATGCAGAAGCTGGAAGTTATGAGGCAGAAGAAACATGTGAGTAGTGGACAGGGAAGGGAAAAAGATGAGGTGTAAGATACATTTAAGTCTAGCGTTTTTTTGTGTGTGGGCTTTTTGGCAGCCCTGTCGCAAACACCATGTGGAACTCTTTGGCATTAGTGAATTCTGACTCTGAAATCGAGTTCAAATCTATGTAGTCGAAGTGAAGCAAAGCAAGTTTTAGTTTTAAGAGAACAGATATGACAATTGAAAAGAGCGGCAAATGAAAGCATGTCAGAAAAGCAGCAACAGCATCAAATACCAATAGGTTAAAAAACGTACAGCGAGGTACTTAACTAGTCACTTTAGTTTTGCATCATGCCAAGGCAGACCCCAGAGTGAGGATCCTACTTTTGGAAGAAACGGCATGGACTATGAACCCCACGCTCGGCCCGCCCCGTCTAAGCCTAACTCTGAAATAGTCTAGGATAGGTCTACCTTCCGCATAATCCGATCGCATTTGATAAAAATGGTATCGCCTTTTATTTGAAACATCTGTTTAAACGTTTAAAGTTCTCATCGCAGTGCGCCACACTGATTTTTGGTGTGAAAAAGGTGCGAGGAGGCGCTCTGGGGAAAATACTGGCAACATGAATGGGTTATTTTTAGATGTGTACGTGTATGCTTTTTACTCCTTTTTTTTTTTAAAGAATATTACACAAAGCGCAGAGAAACAGCCTCAAGGGTGCTGTTATGGGCTTTATAAATGTGATGTATAATTATTTTTGTTATTATTATTATTATTATTATTATTATTATTATTGTTATTATTAATGAGAATCTTTTTGATGTGGATTTTTATTAAAGTTTCATCCACTCTGTTTTCCCCACCACAGGAGTACCTGGAGATGCAGCGCCAACACGCACTCCAGCGCCTGCAGGAACAGGAGAGGGAGATGGCCGTCCGCTTTGAGCAGCAAAAGCAGCTCACCCACATGCGACAGATGCAAGCCTTTGGCTTTGCTCAGGTTAGTGACAGATGCAAGCCTTAAATTTGGCTTTGCTCAGGTTAGTGACAGATGCAGGCCTTTGGCTTTGCTCAGGTTAGTGACAGATGCAGGCTTTTGGCTTTGCTCAGGTTAGTGACAGATGCAGGCTTTTGGCTTTGCTCAGGTTAGTGACAGATGCAGGCCTTTGGCTTTGCTCAGGTTAGTGACAGATGCAGGCTTTGGCTTTGCTCAGGTTAGTGACAGATGCAGGCTTTTGGCTTTGCTCAGGTTTGTGACAGATGCAGGCTTTTGGCTTTGCTCAGGTTTGTGACAGATGCAGGCCTTTGGCTTTGCTCAGGTTAGTGACAGATGCAGGCCTTTGGCTTTGCTCAGGTTAGTGACAGATGCAGGCTTTTGGCTTTGCTCAGGTTAGTGACAGATGCAGGCATAAATGTGATGTATTATTATTATTATTATTATTATTATTATTATTGTTAATATTATTTTTGTTATTAATAATGAGAATCCTTTTGTTGTGAATTTTTACTAAAGTTTCATCCACTCTGTTTTCCCCACACCACAGGAGTACCTGGAGATGCAGCGCCAACACGCACTCCAGCGCCTGCAGGAACAGGAGAGGGAGATGGCGGTCCGCTTTGAGCAGCAAAAGCAGCTCACCCACATGCGACAGATGCAGGCTTTTGGCTTTGCTCAGGTTAGTGACAGATGCAGGCTTTTGGCTTTGCTCAGGTTAGTGACAGATGCAGGCCTTTGGCTTTGCTCAGGTTAGTGACAGATGCAGGCTTTTGGCTTTGCTCAGGTTAGTGACAGATGCAGGCCTTTGGCTTTGCTCAGGTTAGACAGATTTTGGTTCTGTTAATGTAATATGCCATGCTGAGACAGAAGTCCTAGCATCATCGCTCTGTCTCTGTGTGGCCAAGACGTCAGTCAATTTGTCTGACATTAGTCTCAGGGCCTGTCTGTGACAGAGCCTACTTTCTGATGTTGGACCTTGAAAAAAAGAGACCAACAAACTAACCAACAATCAACTACACTTGGCGTTATATTGTCTGACAATAATCTTTTGGACTGCCTGTGATATAGCCTAGTTGTTGACATTGGACATTAAGAAATAACCCAACAAAACAACGGCACTTCAAAGCATTCCCTTAAAGCTGTAACATGATTATTCATTATTCATTGTTTCATTCCTCTCTCAGGGATACCCACCCCAACAAATGGTTGGCCAGCCTGGAATGGGTCCCGGCATGATCCCCCAAGGCTACACCCCGACAGGAGGCTCGGCTGAGGGATCCCCAGTGCACAGGATGGCTGCACCAGGGCCCGACGCTGGCTACGCAAATATGCCACAGGTATGAGAGTTTTGTTATGTTGCTTAACATTCAAAGTTAACGCTTTATAGGCTTTACTGTCGGCGGGTCTCAGGACTGACCTTTGAAAATTTTACGTGCTGTCACACACAAGACAGGGCGGGGAGACTGCCCGTCCTCATTTTTTGAAATAATTTATGTTGGACTTCAGTTATATAGGAAAGACAATTTCAGATCCATGGTTAACACAGAGATAGATTATTGACTAACTTAAGGTCCGGCTTTTTTTTCCTTCTCTTATTACGACTGTTAAAGGACTCCTGTCTGAGCTGATCACTGTATACTGACATGTGAGAGGTGTGAGAGAAAACTTTTTAAACACCAAACACAGATTGAAGTCTACAAAAATTACTAAGAAGCAAACTCGAGGTTTGAATTATATAATTAAGCATCTGACAGGCTAAAAATGTTGCTTTATTTGTTGTTGTTTTATAACACAAGGGTAAAGCGCACAGCTTCTAATCGCAAGGTTGCAGGTTTAATTACTGTTTAGTTTGCCCTTTCTTTTTCTTCTGGTTGAGTCAGTGTCAGCACACTGTTATCGGTTAAATTGTAGTGTCCCCTATCTGTGTATGATCTTCCATGAGAATGTAGGAGATGTTAAATAAGGAAAGAGCTTTGCTTTCTCCGACCAAAGATTTGTGGTTTTGAATTCTTAACAACAATGACTGACTAACAATAACAATGCTGTGTTGTATCATCGTAAAACATTTTTGTTTACATTTTAACTTTTTTATTATTTTTTATAATCCACCCCTGCAGGGCATGGCTGGACCGGGCATATCTCTACCCCCAGGACAGAGCGGTCTGTATAACATGGGGCCCCACCAGTACGGGCCGATGGGACCTGGTCTACCAGGGGGGTACCATCCAGACGGTCAGGGGCCTGGAGTCATGGGCCAACCAAACTACCCGCCAATGGTAGGAGCTTAGAGTGTTAAAACATAACTTTTATTGTCACTGAGCTAGCCAAATTGGCAGATCTCAGGGATAATGCCATATTTACATTAGCATATGAGTGTGTTTGTTGGATCAGAATCTATCTTAAAGTCATAATTTTTTTTTTTGTACATCATGTCAAGACTGCAAAAAAGGATATCTTCATCTTCGTCTTAATTGAAGTATGGGTAGATTCAGTTCATATCAATAATGTGTCTTCAAAGAACTTGCCTGAAGTTGTCAAGAAATTTCACCATGCCCAAAATATGCCTCGAGGTATGGAAGGAAAAGGAGATATATTTCCTCAGCTGAAAGCAGTAAGCAGGACTCTATTAATGTAATATACCTAGGATTGATTCAGCTTGAACAAAAATATCTAAAAGAGCATTTCTGCTTTTAGTTGAATTTTCAGTGCACCATATTGACTCTCAAGAATAATACAGTCACAGGTCCAAAATATTACATTAAAAAATATGACAGCATTTTTCCTCGGTTATATATATCATTGTATAAACAGGAATAAACCTTTATGCGAGTGATCTTCATACTTTCAGCATGATCAAGTTCCTATGAGTCTACCTCAGCAGTCAATATCTGGACCCATGGCGTCTGCAAATTCAGGTTGGTACACTTCACTGCTTAACTTACAGACCTTTTTTCCTTTTTTTTTTTTTTTTTTGGTCATATCCTATTCTTAAACATTTTTAGGAAAACGAGTACACAAAGAATAGAAAAATTTCGGTTGAGTTTGGAGTGTTTTAGTCTTTTATGAATCCAAATTGTCAAATTGAAACAATAAAAACAAAGGAAAATATGGATTATGGCTTTTTTTTTAAGTGAATAAAAAAAGTATGTAGATACTGTGAATCACGCTAGGATTATTTGGTCTATCAACTGAATGTTTTAGATTTTTTTCTTCTCTTAAAATCCTAATAAAAAATTGCCATATTTTATTTGTACCTACAGCCTTGACAGGAATGTACTCAGGACCAGGTGGACCCCAGTTCCCTCAGCAGATGGACGGAGGTCAGCCTGGGTATGGTGCCGCGCATCCTCAGCCTCAAGACTTTCAGGCGTTCCACATGCAAGGTCCGTCACTTAGCGCATTTTAAGATACTATAGGGATACTGCTGTTCTTATGATTGAATGACAAAGTGTAGGAACCACCTTTTTTTTTCTAATTATGTATGTTGAAGGACTTAAGTTATGTTCAAAAGACAATTTCAGATCCAATTGTAATTACAGGGATACTGTCCTTACGATTTATTGACTATAGGGACCACCATTGTATTTATTTCTAAATACCTATGTTAAAGGATTTATGTCATATACAAAAGATAAGAATTTAGAAAACTAACAAGAAGGGTCCTAGATAAATGAGTGTATTATTATTTGGCAGTACAGAGATTTCCCATCTGAGCTAGTGCCCCCACTGTTGAAAAGGATCCCTCAGGAAACATAGGGATATAAAACTAGTAATATGTAAGGCAACCACTGTGAATCCAGCAAAGTCGCTAATATAGGTTTTGAGATAGAGCTCTCTAAACATTTAAAAATGCTATATATTACCTGTTTTGATTTTTAATTTTAGTTGAATATCTCTGGTTCCAGAAACGATTGAGTTATAATTTTTTAACCTCTCAAATTTCAGTTGATTCATTTTAACACACTATGAATAACTCCAGTCCAAATGTCAATTTTCCAGATATGGCATCAGCATTGCCGCCAACCCAGCAAAATGTGTATGGCAACCATCAGCCATCGCTGCCCCCACAGCAACAACAATTTGGAGTTGGACAGCCGCAACAGTTTCAACAACCTCAGCAATACTTGGGCTCACAACAGCCACAGCAACCATATGCTCAGAATGTTGCAATGCCTCCTGGACAGCAGAATCAGCCTCCTCCACAGCAACAGCAACAACCCCCAGCGCCAAGACATCCGTCAGCTGTGGATGACTTGCAGCTTATTTCCTTTGACTAGTTTTGTGCTCCATAGAATGGATGTATAGCTTCGCACTTAAATGTTAAAGATGATTTTGATTGGTTGTTTTTTTATTAGTAGCGATGGGCTTGCTATTTAATTCTGTGTCGATATTCGGAGTAATAAAGCCAAACTTGATTTATCAATATTATTTATATATATCCTTCACTATTTTAAATGAGACTATGAAAGAAAGATGATTTACCATACAATGGATGTAAAAAAATCCCTCTTGTTTGATTTATTTCAATAACATTAATGTTACTCACTGTCCCAAATTTGACAGATGATAAAATTGTACATAGATGTCTTGACCAATGAATTTTCTTCACAATTTTCAAAGGTGAAAACGTAATACATTTACTTATGTATTAACAAGCACTGGTTTATTATAATTACAAGAAAATAGAGCAGACTTATGTCTCACTGTAATAACTAACATAGATGGGGGCAGTGTAATGCTTGGTACAGTACTGCTAATACAGAAAATGGGTGAGCAACTGAAATGCACATGAAACAAACATCTTGTAAAAAAAGAAGTCATTTAGCAAAAGTTATGACTTGCATTACACATAATGCATCCTCATATTTTGTGTCCAAACTTTTCAGTGATGCATGCCCATCCAGTTGGTCTCTGTTTTTACTTTCTTGTCTCAATTTACTTCCATAGAAGAAGCTTAAAGCTTACCACAGGTTTTCTAAAGGTTGAGACTATTTTTAATTTAGGGATTAATTTAGCCATACTAATAAAATCAAGCTGAACTTTTTTTTTTAATTCTCAATAAATGTCAGTATTTGTTTTTCTTTATGATTGCTAACAAGATATGTTGAGTTGTAGTTGAGTTGGTTTAACGTCCAAAGTCAGAACTATATAGACTACGGTATATTGTAGATTGGCCTTTAGACTGACGTCGATGACAATTTTTATGTGGTGCCATACACGAGGCGGGAATACCATGACTCCTGCCTGAGCCAGTCACATTCAAACTGACACCAACCCAACCAGTAGGGGGTGAAATCGTTAGGGCTCGAACCACGGACCTCCTGCATCAGATGCTGATGTTTTACCACAGTTACCGTTACTAAGTAACATCACCTCACATTTTTGCCATGTGTATGAAGGTTGTAAAGCTCAACATATTTTTTTTCTATAATCAGTGTCTAAATGTAAAACAATGTAAATTAGAAATGGCCGTTTTTCCTCCCACAAAAAAGCTTACAGTTTGGGAATTTTTTTATGGATTTTTTTACCTCCGCTTAATTGTTCATCAACCTGTGTAAACCAATTGGCCCTTAAAAAGTTAACAGATGCCTCTCTATAAATTACAAAGGTAACATGTTTAAGGACTCAATATTTATGTGAAGCCTGAGATGTGATATTTATCCTTTTCCAATACTGTATTTTTATTTGAAATGCTCTTGACAAAAGATTAATGAAATTAATTTTGAACTACATTTGTTTTTCAATTTTTTCAGACTACCATTTTTTGACAACTTATGGTCTGTCAAACTTCATATTAGGCAATTGATATGCCTGTCCAAACAGATTTGTGTAGATGTATAGTGCTCTAGAGGGCCCTTCTAATAAAAGCCAGCATTCATCTTTACATGCTTCATCTAATTTTAAACAAACTTCCTGAGAAATTTTAGTCTTTCAATTTCAATTTTAACTTTTAAATTTTTTAAACTCCCATCAACCTTTGGATGAGGTCAATCTACCCATTACAGTGTTGTCTGAAAATCATTATGACCAGTCTGCACACTTAAAACCCAACTTTTATTCCATTTCAATTGAATTATGTGTTTAATATGATTTTTTTTTATAATACATGTAGTTGCATTTCTCCAATATTGCTTTATGAACAGTACTTCGAAGACTTAATTCTATGTTAATTGCTATTACACGTTACATAGATGAATATTATAATATTAGAAAGCTCTGACATATGATATTGTGCAATCAGTTTGGTAATAAAGATATCTGTAAATGTTCAACGTACACAAAGTCTTTGTATTTGCTATAAACTTTTTGTTATATAGGTAGTCTTCCCTATATATTGTATATTTCTCTTATCCAAACTGGTGAGTGTACTAACAAACTCTTAACAGATTTTCAAGTGAATTAATGAAGTCGACTGCAACATGATCAGAGAAAAGTTTACGGGATACTTTACATCACAAAACAAAACTTTTAGTTTTACAGTCTTCGGGCCATATTGTGAGAATGGTATTGCACTCTTTCTAAGACTTTTCCAAAGTTCATATATTTTGAACAAATAAAGATAGAATAAAAATGTTTGCCCATTTGAAAACTTCAGCTTTTTGTCGTTGCTTACATGTACATAATGTGACTCCCTTAAGTAAAGTGATCAGGGGGAAAAAATATAATTTTAGCAACAAACAGAGCAAACAATTGAAGCTGGGACACACAAAGTATTATATATCTAGGGATCAAAATCCAAAGGTGCAAAATTAATGATTAATGTTAAAAAGGGAAATAAAAAGAGTAAGACCAAGAGAAACTGTCACAAATCTAGATCTAGCTTGAAATTTAAAGGAAGCACACATAATTATTAAACTGAACATATAATGTTCAACTCTTTATTTCATTGAAATTATAATTTTGTGAAAATGGCATTCTAAAAAATAACATCAAGTTTCTTAGGTACAGTCATAAAAATCAATTCTTTCTCTCAATCAAGCGTGCTTCATTAAATGTTTTAGTTATATTTCAAAGTTTTACAGCAGACTTACCATCAAATGCACCACATGTCAACTATCCTATGCATGAAATTAATAATTCTGATCCCCCTCAGAATTGAAGCTATTCACTTCAACTATAAATTATAGGTATCTAAACATGTCAAAAGTCAACGTGCAACATTACGCATACAGAAACATATGATATTGTGCAATCAGTTTGGTAATAAAGATATCTGTAAATGTTCAACGTACACAAAGTCTTTGTCCTTGCTATAAATTTTTTGTTATATAGGTAGTCTTCCTTATATATTGTATATTTCTCTTATCCAAACTGGTGAATGTACTAACAAACTCTTAACAGATAAAGTAAAGTGATCAGGGGGACAAAATATAATTTTAGCAACAAACAGAGCAAACAATTGAAGCTGGGACACACAAAGTATTATATATCTAGGGATCAAAATCCAAAGGTGCAAAATTAACGATTAATGTTAAAAGGGAAATAAAAAGAGTAAAACTAAGAGAAACCATCACAAATGTAGATCTAGCTTGAAATTTAAAGGCAAGCACACACAATTATTAAACTGAACATATAATGTTCAATTCTTTATTTCATTAAAATTATAATTTTGTGAAAATGGCATTCTAAAAAATAACATCAAGTTTCTTAGGTACAGTCATAAAAATCAGTTCTTTCTCTCAATCAAGCGTGCTTCATTAAATGTTTTAGTTATATTACAAAGTTTTACTGCAGAATTACCATCAAATGCACCACATGTCAACTATCCTATGCATGAAATTAATAATTCTGATCCCCCTCAGAATTGGAGCTATTCACTTCGTCTATAAACTATACTATAGGTATCTAAACATGTCAAAAGTCAACGTGCAACATTACGCATACAGACATTTACCATTGGCAGAGGTAGATGCAGTTCATAAAACAAAACAAAATTTAATTGCAGTCCAGACTTGAATTGTCAAAATCATATGAAATGCAGCATCCCATAGTATAACATCATGCATATGCTTGTAATAAAATTTGATTGTATGAATCAAATCATGAGGTTATAGTGCGGTTATTTTCTTTTCTTTGCTTAAAGTTCTTTGAGAAAATACAATGAATGACAGTATAACTAAGCAGATCCACTTTCTTCTGGCATATACAGTGATAAACTGTATTGCCATTGCAGAATATGATTACCGATACTTCAATTTTTTTGTTTTAATAATTTTACAAAAAACAAGTATTTATTACCTTTAAAAAACACTTGAATGTTGTATTTTTATAATTATTTGGTTGTAAGTTTAAAAAGATAATACAATGGAGAATTTAAAAAGATCAGCAATCTTACAAGTTTTAAGAACAGCATATAAAGGCTTTAGTTTTATCTTGAAATAAACATTATGTAATATAAGACAATACTATCAAGGAATATGATTGGTGCAGGTGGTTCCTTAATAAATTGGAGGATAGTTTCAACACAATCTTATTTTAGCAAGAAAAAATTCTTGACTCTAGAATAAAACTGATAAAAAGGTTGCTTCATTGGTTTGCACAGAGAAAATTCATTTTGTAATTAATTTATACCCATACATCATGTGTTCACATGTGACTTAGCTAAGGTATTTTCTAGTTTGCTTTTACTTTTGTTGCATGTCTATTGGTGACATTTATGTACACCATTTCAAAGAACTGTGAATGTGTACTTAAGGAAGATGCTAAGATTTTTATTCATAAGGCAGCAGGATTAACAGTTCTTCATCAGTTTTTACTTTCTAAGTATGCTTTTAATTTTAGTATTGTAAGCTTCCCTCTGAGCTTGGAGATGTGATAAAAAATATTATATAGACAGGATGCATCTCAAGTAATTACTTACTTAAATAATTATTATCAATAGACAGAAATATGCCATTGACACAAGACAGAATATACTAACATCATTCACCTAAAAGTGACTTCTGAAGAGGGTATTTTCTGCAAAACTCTTGGAGTCATTTCATGTACCTTAAGAGAGACTCATACATTTTTTTACGTCTCTTTCCTGAATATTGCACAGAAATTGTTTGCTGGCATATCCACCTAAAAGAAAGAAAAAGTTGAATCAAAAACAAAAAACATGGATTCGCAACTAAAGATGTCTTAAGGTTTAACAGCATCTAAGCATGAAAAATCTTGATCACGTCATTTTTTTTTCTTTTTCCACTCTTATCTTAAGTTTCTGATTCTTCTATCATGCAGCACTTTTCACCAGAGATGTCATGTAAAATGAAATCCGAATATATTGGGGACAGCCAAAAATTTTATTTCATCCAAAGTTAATATGAAACATTAACTGAAAGGGGAAAAATGGAATAGGTGCAACAGCAATAGTTTATATGAAGCCATAGTTTATCTTCGATGGGATTTTTCCTGAATGGATTATACTGAGTAGTTATTGTTGAAGCTGAAAAAGACTCACCATATTCTCCCTCCTCATCTTATTGTCCTTGGCTAGTTTGTCCAGATCAGCAGTATCTCTGATGCCCCAACTGCTATCTCTGAAATTTCAGATAAAAAATCACTTAAAATTAAATATCAAAGCTGTTTTCCCCCTTTCTTTTGTGACAAGTTTGAAACCTTTTCTAACTTAAACACAATAAGATCAATGTGTTGGAATAATACTAAGAAAAGGTTCAAACTTTAATGATGTCAGTATGAAAAGACTGAACTTGTCCTAGGAATACCCTTCTGGGGTTCCATTGCCTCTTGAGACCTAGGACACATATGGCTATGATAGTACAATAGGATCAATGTGTCATGATAAAAAAAAGAAAGGGCTGAAACTTACCATTGTTTTGTGAATTGACCCACTCCAGATATATTTTCAGACAAGTTTAAAACGTTTTCTAACTTAAGTACAATGAGATCAAAGTGTTAGAATAATACTAAGAAAGGGTTCAAACTTTAATGATGTCACAATGAAAAGACTGGCCTTGTCCTGGGAATACCCTTCTGGGGTTCAATTGTCTCTTGAGACCTAGGACACATATGGCTATGATAGTACAATAGGATCAATGTGTCATGATAAAAAAAAGAAAGGGCTGAAACTTCAATGATATCAGTAACAAAAAAACCGACCAAGGGGTCCCATTGCCGTAAAGGATCTTTCTTGCGAGCACTAAGAGGTTAAACTATGAGAATGCTTCAATTTCTTTGACGAAAGATTACTTTACTCAGCTCAGCAAGCTACCACAGCAGTCTTCAGTTCAGACCAAGTATCCAGACTTCATTTTTCACCCCAACATATATTGCGCTGCAGTCTAATGCGATGTACAATTAATAACTTCTGCTTGTTTTTTTGTTTTTTATTTAAATGTTCAAATTAATATACAAAATTGCAATAGCTATGTTTCAATTAGTTTCTATGCCATGTTGGAGAATAGTTTCCTCCTACATACTTTTGGTCAATATTCCTAACTAGTCCTCTTAAAATAGGGAGGTGGCAATTAATTTTTTACAATACATATGAAAAAAATACTTGGGCGTTCAGTGCATATTCATAATAACACGTTTTCATAATACAATCTTGTAAAAGATTTACTTACTGTGAACGCAGATGCTGGTCAAAGTTCACATTGCTCTCAGGTTTTAGCACACCATCCACTTTAAAAGGCTGAGGAAGTTTACAAAACCAAAGACTCATTATAAGATAACAATGTATAGATAAAAGTCCTCTGAATCAAAACTTCTCTTACAGTTTCAGTCAAGGGTATTACTAGATATCCCTCTCGCATGCTGTTAATTTTTTGGTCAACATCCGTTTACATAAAATTTCCCTACAATGCCTTTGTTCAGTTTAGAACCTAAACTGGTAACAAGCACTTTAATAATTCACTCCTTTTCTCCTCCTCTTATCTCTCTACCTCCAGCACTTCCCAAATCCCTTTAACCCTTGCAGTATTTTGACTCTATACCTAGCCTCCTTAGCTGAAAATTTGATTCTAGGCCCACAATGTCTATCATCAAAATATGTGTTCACTTGTGTGTTACTGTGTAGTTCTTAGTCCATTCTAGATCTAGATCTACATGAGTATTAAGCGGTGTTACGGTGCTCAATAAAATGAAAGCTCCACTGCTTAAGCAATGTCTTGGGACATAATTAGATCACATCTCTTTGCCTCCAAGAAAAGCTTTCTTTCACTAATATAAAATATCAGATAAACCATGTTCGAAATATTGGTTTGTCTTGAGAACAAAGGAGATGGTAAACTAGGAGTGAGCTTCACTTTATCCAAGCAAATATTTTTTTAGCCTTTTTTACACACTCACTTATATGCTTTCTCACACACACAAAATTTGCTATTATACAATTTTTAGATGGACAAAACCAAAAATGTATAATCTCACTTGATACTAAGCTGATTTAATAAGCATTCATAGAGTAAATTTACACTTTGCTTGAAGAGAACATAAGATAACATTGTTAGAAACTTACTCCATACATGCACAGAATCCCTCCAGGTTTGAGAACCTCACCAGATGCTTTAAATAAACCCTGAAGAAAAGAAAAGAAAAAAATAAATATTCACTATAACTACAATACTTGCAAGATTTAGATCATCAAGGAAAAAACAGAACAATTACGAGAACATAAAAAGAGACTACCACCTAGTGTCTGAAATGTGCATAAATATGTTTATCCTGAGAGATTCTGTGCCTGTGAGAAAATGGCAAGATTTTAGTAACTATCCTGTGTGGGCATTAAGTTATTTTGTGTGTTGTGTCTCATATAAACAAAGAAGTTACAAGCAATAAAACATCCAAATGGCATCCAAACAGCAATTTCAGCCTTAGACTTCCATCATCTGATACCATCTAGGTCCATGAGCAACTTAAAATTACAGCATAAGCTTTCAACATACCATTAGTGACAGATCAAATTAAAAGAAGAATGATCAATCAAAACACATTAGAATTCTGTCAATTGTGACATTACAATGGTAATGGCTCCCAAAATTCCTTACCACAGTTGCTTTCCAAGGTGAAATGTGAGCCATGTTTACATTCACGACAAGATCACATGATCCTGCAGTAAGCTCTGGAGTGGCCCATTCACTGAGGGGCTTGGAGATGTCCACATGTAATGGTGGCAACACATTTTTCAAGCCATTATGCTCTATGTGTGCATTTATGCTGCAATGTTAAAAGAAGATCATTAACAATTTAAACAAGACAGGAAGAGGGTTGCTACTTTGGTGTTTCTCACTGTGTACACATTAAATTTACACATGTTTATTGCTCATTCTAGAAAGATGAAGCCCAAAGCTATGTTGTTGTTTTTTTTAAATATCTTGCCTTTATGTGAATAGATTTTATTTCCAATTCCTCTCACACCAATGATTATTGCCAGAAAATAATGGTGAAACTATATCTTGTATAGGAGTCAAAACAGAGGGTTTGAGTTTTCAGATTAAAAACTTTTCAATTTCTTTTGAATATTTCATAATAATCATTTGAACAAGGATTTTCGTTCTGAAAGATGCTTTTTATTAACGCACTACAAACTTTTATCTTCATGCACTATGAATTTTCCTCATTGCATGTTTAGACAAAAATCTACCCTTACTAGTATCGATAGCAATACATCTTTTTAGATTCACTCTTTAGGACTTAAATAACGTGCTGCATCTTATGCATCAAGATTTTGAATCCGATCTGACAATAGTTTTACCCTCAATCTCAAACACTATGTTTCTGCAACAACCTGTACAAAACTCCAAGTAGAGAAATTTTAACATAAATTTGGTTTTATTGTGAGCAACATGCAGTACCTCTTGAAGTAATTTTCATCAAGGTCCGTGGGTTGCCATGTGATATGAGGACAGCGTGAGGCAAAGTGGCAGACATGTTGACCTGGCCCTGAAGCAACTTCTAAGACAAAACCTTCCTTGTCCCTTGGCGGAAGGTACTTTAAAAGAACATCTGGCATTAAAAAAAGAAAGAAAGAAAAAAATGGTTCATTCTGGTTCAAATCAATGCTAGTTTAATTTTTTTTTTTTTTTTAAGTTTAAAATTCAGAGCAGGTATGATAAGATAACAACCAAAATATCCCATATGAGATAATAATACTTTCTGTTTACATTATTTTGTAAAGATGGACATTTAAGATTAAAATTGATTAACTTTGAATAAGATATATATATTGTAAATTTGTAATATATCATACCAGTAATGTTAATGAAGGATAATAGTAAAGAGAAATAAGCACAGCTTGGCAACTGAGGGACACGATAAAAATATCACAACTAAAGGTTAAAAAAGTACATAAAACTGTTTGCCTTTATTGGCTTCATCAGACTAATAAAACAAAAATAGGATCCATACTACATCTCCGCCAGGGAACATAGCTAAGCTGTGTGACTTGCCTGTCCTAGGCCAGGGTAAAGGAGGAAGGTTGGGCACTGGGTTTACACCCCAGTCCCGTAAAAACTATCTTGTAACAGAAACCAAAGCAACACAAAATATTATCTATTTGGCTGAGGGAGACACTTCTTCTTCAGAAGAGTCCATGACGCAGGCTAGTGAAAGCCTTCAGGAAGCTAGTTTGCCGACAGTGCTCCTAACAACCAAAACCAAAAGTTCTTGAAGTGGACAAGTTCACCTATCTGGGCAGCGTAGTTGACAAGCATGGGGGCACCGAAGAGGACATAAAGAGCCGCACCAACAAAGCAAGATTTGCATTTAACAGCCTTAGACCAATTTGGAACTCTTCAGCCCTCTCCATTCGTAACAAGCTAAGAATTGTCAATACAAATGTCAAGTCTGTTCTTCTCTATGGGTCAGAAACATGACGAACCACCAAGACAAACACAAGAAAGCTCCAGACCTCCATCAACAGATGCCTTAAATACATACTTAAAGTCAGATGGCCCCAGACCATATCCAACGAGTAGCTGTGGAGACGCACAGAATAAACACCAATGGACATTCAAATTAAGAAAAGGAAGTGGGGTTGGATCGGCCATACTCTGAGAAAGCCCGCAACAGACATCACGAGGCAGAGTCTGGAATGGAACCCACAGGGCAAGCGGAAAGTTGGACGACCTAAACAGACATGGCGAAGAAGTATGGAGGCAGAGATTAGGAGTGCTGGCATGACATGGACTGAACTGAAGAAGGATGCCCAAAACCGAGTCAGATGGAGAGGCGTTGCTTTGGCCCTATGTTCCTCCGGGGACCCAGAGGCATAAGTCAAGTAAGTCATGTCACTACATATATATATGGTATATAACTAGTAAGGGGTGCATACAACGTCTGGGTTGGTGCAGTGATAACGAACGATAAGGATAAGAGATACTTGAACAGGCTGAGAGAGCATAGAAAACAGCTGCACAACTGTCACATCATTGGAAAGAGGGAAGGGGTGAGAGAGGAGGATGAGGAACGAGAGAGAGAATAAGAGAGAGGGAGATGGAGAGAGAATCCATCAATTTGACTTTTCAAAAGCTTTACTAAATGAAATTTAAATCCTATGATGCAATCAACTCACCAAGAATTGGTTGTTTATTTCTTTCTCCCGGACCTACTACTATCATTCTGTCAGATGGGATGTAACTTTCTTGAACTGGGGATAATTAGTGAAAATGTCAGTTAAAATATTTTTACATCTTCATTTCCCACAAGAGTCCTAATAAGTTTTAGAAAAGTGACTAATTAAATAAAGGAACCACAGAATTGTATCTGGTGTTAATTTCTGATATACAAGATTACAAGCTTATCTATTTTAAGGCAACACAATCAATTAAAAAAAAAAAACCTGAACATCTTAGAGCTGTTATATTTTTTAAATAAATTTAAAAAATAATACTAAAATTTAAAATGGGCCATCTGTCCTGAAATTTTTAGCATATCATGTTATGGTCTCAGGGCCAAAAAAAAAAAGTTCATACATTTTCCCTTCATTAAAATGAGTAAATCAAAGGATACAAACTTTACTAATACCGAATTATGTGTACATAATTATATGTTTTACATGTATCAACCACTCTCAACATGAGAGGGTAGAGTGAGCAGATTCTAATCAGAAAGTTGCAGGTTCAATCCCTGCTCAGGCTACCTCATTTTTTTCCTGCTGGTTAAATTGGTGTGAGTGTAATGTGAAAGGCCAAAACAAACGATTCCGCTCTAGTGTCCTGTCGCCTTTTTCAATATTCCTTGTAAACATATATATGACTAGCAATACCTTTTGCCTTCTCCCACCCAAGATTACTCTGAATATGAGGCCTCAAGGTGGCTTTCTAAAAACTGTAAAGCGCAAACCTTCTAATTGGGAGTCTATGTATTCAATTCATGATCAGGCAGCTTTATTACATACTGGTTGGATTAGTGAAAGTAGGCTGTTGAGTTGGTTTAACGTCCAACATCAGCACTACATAGACTATATTGTGGACGGGCCCCAAGACTAACGTCTGACAACTGTATGTGCTGCCACACACGAGACAAGGTGGGGATGCCATGACTCCTGTCTCAGCCGGTCACATTGTACTGACACCGACCCAACCAGAAGCTAGCGCAATCGCCAGGGCTCGAACTCTGGCCTTTTGCACCGGAAGCCGATGTGTTACCCCAGGACCACCGCGCCCCCCAGTGAAAGTAGGCTATAATGTGAAAGGCTTCACCAGAAGCAATGATACCCCTGCTGTCTCTGTGCAGCAGCATTAAAAGTCTTGAAACCTGTCACCTCACGCGATTCTTCTCGAGTTCTCGGGATCTGGGGGTAGATTCTCTCCCACAAAGAAAAATCTTCTAGAACTTGGAAACATTAATAATTAATTGTATCTTTTGCTCTTGATTATTTCAAAATCTCCAGCTTTCCAGATCTAGATGCTAACCACCTGGTTCCTAGAATTAGAGAATCTGTCTTAGAAATCTAGACTAGTAGCCTACCTTTTGAGAATTGTTCTGCACTCATTTCTTTTCCTATCTGATATTCTTTATTAGATGTGGATCTAGGTTTAGATATGACTGTGTGTTTTACAGAAAAGGCAAGGCGGTTAAAAAGGCACCGTAGATGCTTAGTCATTACTTTATCATTACACTCGTCTTGACTTGTTCCACTTGACTAACATCGAACCTACCGCTGCAGTTATCTTTCAATGGTCTACTTTTGAGTCTTGACTAAGTTGACTTGAATTCTTGATTCTAGGTCGATGGTCGTCGCCTGATGCTGAGGTCAATGTAGGCCTACCGGTAATTTGACGGTTTCATGCGGGTAAAAAAAAATCTACATAGACGAAGTTGTGTCTCTCACAGTCTCACTGCTCTCAACAGATGCGATTATCTAGCATAGATCTAGATATCTAAGAGGGCTTTGGCATCTCTCACTTCTTGAGCAATAAGTCAAAAGTGTGACATACCGGTACTGAAATGATGAGGACTTGTAATCGATCTCATCATTGCATACTTTCGGTTTGTTTACGGAGAGAGAGAGAGAGAGAGACAGAGAGACAGACAGACAGACAGACAGACAGACAGACAGACACAGATGAAGAGACAGAGTGAGAGAAAGAGCAGAGAGAGAAAGACAGACGGAGAGAGAGAGAGAGAGAGAGAGAGAGAGAGAGAGAGAGAGAGAGAGAGAGAGA
>RQTK01000426.1:117447-186674 GCA_003991915.1 Elysia chlorotica
GGGGGTGCAAATGCGCAATGCTAAAAGAAATCAATTGAAATCATGTTTGGTCAGTTTTCTCACGGCACTTCTCGCGGAAAACATAACCGCCGAATTATTTAAGTTGCAGGGGGCCCCGGGTCTAGTTCAATAATCATTGATGGTGGCAGTAGGCCTACATGTTTAATTAGTCTAAGTCACGGAAAATAATGTTGCTGTAATGCTCAAAAGAGACAGGTTGACAAGTATTTTTATAGTCCTTTGAAAAGATAGCTCCTCGATGCTATTTGACACTATGAGCACTAACTATTATTCTGGGTGCAATGTCAATTTTGGAAACGTGTGTTGGGATTGTTTGTTCAAGATAAGCCTGAAAGGAGTAACTTTGGGGTTGTTTTTTTTTATTCTTCTTTAGGAAAAAAAAAAAGATATTTCGGAACTTTGTAAACCGGTACGGCTCATGATTGTGATATAGAAATGTGTAAACCGTTTGTGAACGGTGAATATACATACACTAATCTCTGTGCTGCGGTTTTTCATCTCTTTATCAGGCATCTGAAAGCCAAACGAGTGAATATTTCTAAATTATGCTATTTTAATCTGTACTTTAAAGATGTTAGGAACTAATATATAAACGGAAGAAATTATTCTACTCTCTCATAATTGGAGGGACTCATGTGTGATTCATTTGCGCCACCGTAACCAAGAGGTGTTATCCTTACCTTGAAATGCCTCTGCCTTATTCTTAAAAACATATAAAATGATGTGGGCATTTCCCGGCAATTTTTTTTTTTCATAAAATTGGAACGTGTTACGTTTGGTCATGAAATCAAATTTAGCGTATTAAATAGGTTTTTGATTGTTGTGTCATTTCAAAATAAAATGAAACGCTCTACCATTTTAAGGGGGGGGGGGGCGGTGGTTCTGGGGTAGAACATCAGCTTCCGACGCAAAAGGTCCAGATTCGAGCCCTGGCGATTGCGCTTCCTACTGGTTGGATCGGTGTCAGTTTACTGTGACTGGCTGAGACAGGAGTCATGGTATCCCCGCCCTGTCTCGTGTATGGCAGCACATCAAAATGATTGTCAGACGTCAGTCTTGGGGCCATTTTTTTGTAAAGAATTTTTGGATTTTTTAAGTTTGCCTCTCCGACCGCCTTCCCCAGGGAAAGCGAATCACAGAAAATGTACAGGGCAATTGCCTCCGCATTAAAAAATATTGACGTCTTCGCACTCACCCCGCAGCATTTTATCTGCATAGGGTAAGTGGCAGGCAGCTCCGACTCTGGTCACATTTTTAGACCCGTCAGTGACAAGTAGATAATGGCCTGAACGAATTTCTATGATTAGTTCAAACGTTCTCTACATAATTCTGGAGGGGTTTTTCCTTCTGGAGGGGTGCTTGATCAAAATGCTTCGTGATATTTCCAGCGTCCAGTGAGCAGGGGGGGGGGGGGGGGGGGCGATTTCCGAAAATTAGAGTAAGTTAGTAGCTAAGTCGATTTCAAGAAGGAGCTGCTGAACACGGATTCCAAAATGGGGACTTGCGCTCGCTGAAAACAATGTGGTTTTACTAAGGGTTATGCTAGTTCTTTGGAAGGCATGACCTGTCCTTTAGGCACTATAATTATTATGTTAGTAAATTCATCAAGCCATGAGACCCGCAATGGAGCTGAGTGAGAAATGATAAACGGTGCGCGGTGGAAATTCTAGTTATTGAAAAAGAACATAACGCCAAAAATTTGCTATAGTTTTTGAGATAATCCATACAGCCTATTTTTATTTCCTTATTTCTGCTTAACATAAAAAAATGCATAATAAAGATTAAAGAATAAAGAATAAATTTATCAGCCCATTTTCAATCTAAATATTTGATAATATAGATCCCATTTTCGCCTTTAGCCCTATAACGACATACCACTAACATTTTGGCATTATGTCTTACTTATGCCGTAGTTGAATTCCTGTGACGATAAAGCGCGCAAACAGAAAATGTTTAAAAAAAATGGCCCTAGTACGTTACTGCTCGTTGAATATTCTTCATCATTCATGTTTTCCAACGAAGAGGAATATTATTGTTGGTGATGAAAACACATTCCTAATAGACCCTACATTATGTTATTATTGCAGTCACACACCAAGCTTTAAAAAATCGTTTCAAATCACGCTTGGTCAAGAAATAATACATGACAGTATGAAATTTCGGGTGTACTAAGTATGTAATTTGGCCGTAATGCCCTCTAAAAATGACGGCTGTGTACGATGTTTTTGTCTTGAGTTTGTAGTGAGTTTAAACTAAGACTTTAAGGTCTCTCGGCGCAATGAAGTAAACATCAAGATTCAAACAAATAATTAATAATCAAATCATATTAATTTTGGTCAGTTCTGACCTGTGTTATTGCAGTGTAGCCCCCCCCCCCCCTCCCCCATCGCACGCACGAAAGTTAGTGCTTCGCGGAATCCTACGTCGATTTCCTCACATAGCACAGGCGTTGCGATTCACACAAGGCGAATGGATACCCCATTTTCCAATTTGTAATTGTTACTTTTTCCAAATTTCTAAAACATGCGCGTGAAGGGAAATAAATACAGAAAGATGGGACCTTAAGGCAATTTCCGCCAAGGGGGTTGTGTACTATTATTGTTATTTTTTTTCAAGTTGTGTTGTCTTCTTTACTATTAAAATATTTTTTTATTGCTTGATGGAGGCAACATAACGGAAACACCGAACAATAGTAAAGGTAACAAAACACCCCCACAAAAAATCAAACCAACAGTAGACCAAAAATCACACACACACAAAGCAAAAAAAACAACAAAACAACAACAACGCAAACCATGCAGACAAAAATGTAATGAACTGCTGCTAAAGAAATGCTTCGCGGAGTTCATCAAACGGTTTTCAAACTACCACCCGACTATGGTCTTTTGAAGATGTTTCCAAAAAAAAAAAAGATTATCTTACGAATACTTAGGTTTAATAACTGCTGAAAATGATAAAATAATGACATGGATATTATTGTTATTAACTTATGACAAACCATTGATTAATTACACCAATCCAATAAACCCATGATAGTAATACAGAAACGTGAGAATCATTGACAGGAAATATGTGAGAAACATATCAGGGAGAGGGAATGAAGGCGGAGGGTCAACCACTGTTGCTCTCGTCTTCGGTTCGTCGTCGGCTTCTCGGCTACTATGGCGTTGTGGTAGGATTGATTCTATCCAAGTGGGCTGGGTTGTTTAGGACTTTACGTGGGGCAAGATTCTGCAGGTTGTTAATTTGTGCATGCATCTAGATCTAGATCTTAAATTTGTCTAAAATCTAATACAGGTTTGATTCCTGGCCTGTGCAGTAGGCCTACCAGATATATTGTAGCTAGATTCTTAGATTCGACTCTAGAATAAAGCCGTACAAGATTTAAGCTTATATTAGAACCCAATAGGCCTGAGCTTATAAATAAATCCTCAATCAACTGACCGGCTCAGGCACGCTTCTCAAAACGTACTATAAAACTTTACTGCCTTTGACAAGATCAAGAGGTGGTTTATGCAGAGGAGTTTCTAGTGAAATCTGCACAGTTTACAGACTTTTCTAGATCTAGTCCCATTCTTTTCAACCTACTTCAAGTCCAACCAAGCAAGATGTCTGCAAGAGGAGGCAAAAAGAAGCAAAAAATCATGTCGAAGTCTGCAAGGGCTGGCGTTTTATTTCCAGTGGCAAGGATGTTGCGTTATCTGAGAAAAGATACACACCACTTGCGTATTGGTGCTGGATCACCGGTGTACATGGCTGCTGTTATTGAATACCTTGTTGGTAAGTTTTTGTCACTGTATCTCAATTGTATCTATATAGCCTTGATATCCCCAGTGTTGTATCTAATAGGTATTGCCATTACACAGAGAGTCGTAACTTAGTTTTAACCCTGGCTCTGCAGGGTATTGTGCTCCCTCCTAAACGCTGCTGGGCGCCAACATTAACTCTTTCCACTGGCAAGCTTCCCTACCCTATCGCAGGGTTTCCCCATCCAATCACAAGTTTATAATAAAACTGCAGTGTCTTGAAAAAAATGAAGTGTGTTTACTAAAAATGCAATTACTCAAAAAGTATATGACCCACAAAAAAGATTTTGATATCACTGAAAACTAGATTGCATGTACACTTTCCAGTGACATCTTTTTATCGATTTGCTACGTTGTAAAGAATTCTAGGAAACAGAGCAATTACGAATACTGACGGCAACACCAACATCAAAAATATTTTTGAACTTCACTTCTTAATTGAAAATTTTAAATTGGCGAAATAAATTTGAGGAGATCAACCATGCAGAATGCTGAGCTGCAATGAATTTTATAATAATTTCAGTCAGATTATTCCATATATTGAAGTATAATCTCACATTTCTCACTATATACTTAACTATTGTAAAGGTTATAAACATCTATCTCAGATTATGTGGTTCTTTCTGTGTGAGGCCTTCATTACTCTGACTTATTGCTTTAAAATACCATTACTTTGATTTCAAACAGCTGAAATTCTCGAGTTGGCCGGAAATGCAGCTAAAGAATTCAAGAAGGGCCGCATTACTCCCAGACACATTCTGCTAGCCATTGCTAATGATGAGGAGTTGCATCAGGTATTTATTAATGTTAATTGATAAATTATTCTAAGACAATTTATATTTCTAACCATAATGTCCTTGCTGTACAAAAATGGGGTAAAAGATGTGCGGTGGTATACACTTCAGAATGAAAATTTGGTTGCTTACAAGTGTGTCAGAGAATATGTATTTGGATTTGGTTTTTTAAATCAAACCATAATTACTTTTACCTTCAGTGAGGAGATGAGTGTGACTGTGAGGTTGCAACAGTCTTTTTTTAAATTTTTTTTTTTTATTAATGTGCCAGAAAAAGGAGCATTATATATATATATATAGCTTTTGTAATGGAGGACTGAGTTAAGCAATCAGATTAATAATAGTAATCTGAGCTATTGACCACAGCTGTTCAGTGTCAATCACCTATGATCAAGACTTTTTGGTTAGACACTAGAAAGGATACATGGTCCGATACAGGGTATAGTAGAATGTTACATTTTCTTGCATGTCACGTCTATAGTAATTAGTATCTCTGTTGTTTTGTATTTACATTGTCATGTTATACAAGCTGAGCTGGCATAGAGGGAATTCCACATACAGGTAAAACAGGGTTATTCCCAGTAGACTATGGTAGTAGTTCAATCCCCACAGTTGTTTTGTATTTTACATTGTCATGTAAAACAAGCTGAACTGGCATAGAGGGAATTCCACATACAGATAAAACAGGTTTATTCCCAGTAGACTATGGTAGTAGTTCAATCCCCACAAAGCATCCTTGCAATTTATTCTAGCATTAATATAAATTTCTCGTGGGTCTTACAGTTTATTCTCTCTTTATTATCTGCGCAGCTGCTGAAACATGTTACCATTGCCCAAGGTGGCGTGGTTCCTAAAATACACGCAGCACTGGTAGGTCCCTCCCGAGGCAAGAAAGGCGCCGCAGCGACAACCGCTTCTACCTCTTCAAGCACAAGTCGTCCCTCAGTGGCATCACCTTCTAAACTCAAAGCTGCAACTAACGTCGCAGCTAAAAAGCTCAAGGGAGCACTTGCAGCCAACAATGTAGCACCTCTTATCAAGGCAGCATCTTTTAAAGGCAAACCAAAGAAGGTGAGCTATAGGTTGACGTGTCTATGTTTGCGGTTTTATGTTCTAATTTTTTTTAAAACTTTTTTTACAATTGTTAATCATAAAAATCACCATTTTAAGGAACATGAGCATTGTAATATTGGAAAAAATTAATTTATATCCAGTTGATTGGGAGAAAAAAATTAGTGACTAAAATTAATCAAATAAACCAATGGCAAACTGTAAAACATGTTTGTTCTATAATTTGTTATCTTCCTCTTTTTTGTGTGTGTAATCATTCAATATTTGCCTTGATTCAGTCCAAATAATTTTTCATTTTTTGGATACATGATGTCCATTCAAGATACCTAGGTTTCATGTTTTAGTTTTGTCATTTCATTCTTTTTTTATATGTTAAGATTTCATTAGCATGTTACTCTCTTTGTCCATTTTGAAGGCGGACTCAATTCCTGATGGAAGTGGAGGTTTCCTTACTCTATCAGAGAAGAAATTATTTTTGGGTCAAAAGGTAAGCACATGGTTGCAACAGATTTAGTAATTGTTGGAAAAGGTGAAGTTTATCTATGACATTAAAATTGTTTTGACGTAAATTGTTCTCTAAAACCAAGAAATCAAAACTGTTATGAGGGGCCAATTGAAAATTTTTTGATTCCATCGACCATCTTTATTTGTTTATAAATTTCATTGAGTGGGTTTGATCTACCAAGAACTCTGGATTGTTATAGTACTGCATTAGTTTTGATGTACTGGGTATGGAAGATTTATAATTGACAAATCTGGAGATAATATTGTATTTTGATAGTTTACAATCAATGGAAAGCTAGATCTTTAGCAACCAGATTATGAAAACAGAGAAAAATGTGGCTCATTTTCTCTGTTTGATTCACCAATTTTTCAGCTGACAGTTATGCAAGGCGATTTAGTAAAAGCAACTGCAGATGCAATTGTCCATCCAACAAATTCATCTTTCTACTTTGGAGGAGAAGTTGGTATGTTTTAGTTTTAAGATGTGATTGGTAACCAAAGTGTTAATAGATAGTCTTTTGGAAAAATACTAATATGAATGACACCATATCTGTTCATATTTTAATTTGCATATATGCTGCTCTAGCTGATCTGGCTTCTTCACCAGCCCTCTATTTATTATCAGACTTTGGAGAGCAGATCCTGGGTTGTTCACCAAGTCTTACCAATACATTTACGAACAATTCTTGCTCGTATATAACATGGGAAAAAAATTAAAAGTTTAAATAATGTAATAAAAGTAATTTGGGTTCTCAATGTGAAGCCTAAAAAAAATCTGCACATCATAAAGTTTTACAGATGATCACTATTAGATGAACAAATTGGATTTTTCAGGTCAAGCCATTCAAAGAGCTGGAGGAAAAGAATTTCAGCAAGAGGTTGATTTGTTGAAAGCTCAGGGTTCAATTGGCAATGCAGAAGGTGAGCAAAATAACAGTTTTATAACTCCTAATATGAGGCTGCTGTTTGATATTCTTATATATTATAAATGAAGAAAATTTTGTTATTGCAGTGTCTGATACAAGATTAGTTTTTGATTTATTGATTAAAATATTTTTACAAGTATATTCAAACTGTAAGTGGCAATCTTGAGCCTTTTTTTTCCAAAAAAAAAAAATGATTATAGATTTCCGTTTTTGCTAAACAAATCTAACTTTTTAGTGGCATTGTGGGGTTAAAAAAAAAATAAATAAAATAAAATAATGTTGTTTTATTGACTTCAGCTGTTCAACTATAATAGGCAGTGTGGTTTTCACTTCTTGTAAAAGATGAGCATTTTACATGTAGCCTTAAATCAATAAAATACATGTAATTAAAATCCCAAATTTAATTTAATTTGATACAGCAGCTGTTTTCAAAGGCAGTCACTGCTTTATCCTAGTCTTTTCAACCGCCTTATAGAGTGTACTTGCTTATTTCAGTGCTCTACTGCATAATGCCTGGCTGTTCTGACTATTCTGTCTCTCATTGTTTTATACTGCTGTTGCAGTTTGAAACTTTATACATCTCCAAGTCCATATAAGTCCCTGAGTTTAGGAGATTACTTCATTTGCCTGTTGTATTTTGTTTGCAGATTGAATGTCTGCAATGTTATTTAGTTGTCTTATAAGTTTGTGCGAACTGACTCCAGTGGTAAAGCGTTGGTCTCCCAGTTAGAAGGTCCCTGGTTCAAAACCTTTGGGATCAATTCAGTTTTTCTGGATTCTGTATTAAGTCAAAATATCTGATTCTGATTAAGTCAAAAATGTATGTTTTTGTCTCTGTGTGGCAGCATGCATAATTTTCAAACATTGGTCTTGGACTGTGTCCCTATTATAGTCTATCATTATAAAGCTGACATTGGTCTCTAAGCAACTAACCATTTTTGTTATCAGTTCATCATTGCCTGATTGTACTGAGTTACTGCTTTCTTGTCTCCTCCTATTTGCTCTCTGTCTTCTGTCTGTTAAATCAAGCCCTGATTGAACTGAGAGTACTCACTGTTCTCATTCTTTAACCAAACTATTCTAGTCTTCTCATCAGTTCCATCATTAGCTGATTGTTCAGTCAGAGGTTACCTAGCTCCATATTTCATTCTGTTGTGAGGGGAGTATGGTTCTGAGTTCAAATCCTGGCGGTTGTGTGTGAGACAGCACATAAAATTGTCAGACATTCGTCTTGGGGCTCGTCCACAATATAGCCTATATAGTGCTGATGTTGGACGTTAAAACCAACTCAACTCAACTCAACATTCTGTTGTGATAGTCATTCTGTCAATAGACCAATGTCTCATGGTGATTTCATCGTTTCAGCTGCCATTTGTCCTGGCCACAAGTTTGCAGCAAAGTTTGTCATCCATGTGAACAGTCCAACATGGAGTGAGACAAATGCGCAGCAAAATCTGGACAAAGCTGTGAAAAATGTTCTTAAGGTAGCCGATGACAAGTCTCTTAAAAGTGTGGCCTTGCCCAGCATAAGCAGTGGAAAGTAAGTGCTGAATATTAAACAGAGCTGGTTGTGTGTGCCTGAAAAAAATTTCTTGATTTAAAGTTGACGGCAGCACAACCAGGCCTATATGTCCTGTAGCCAGAGCAGATGAGGTTACAAACTTTTCAAACTGTTTGTATATATATGTATACAATGGCATATATTAATTTATATATGCTTGAAAAGGCAAATATATCTAATGTCATTTGTATGCCTCCAACGTGAGCTGGCTGCAGGACTATAGTTGACAATATTTTCTGATCTTAAACAAAAATAAACTTAAAATTTTGCGGGTTTTCTTAAACGTTTTGTCAGCTACCATCTGCCCTGCCCACCACATCCCCGCCAAATTTGTGATCCACTGTAATGGTCCTACTTGGAAAATGGACAATGCCCAGAATCTTCTAGACAAATCTGTCAAGAGCTGTCTACAACTTGCAGACGAGAAAAATCTTAAGAGTGTGGCCATTCCATCTTTGGGGAGTGGTCGGTAAGAGTGGAAGTTTTTCAAATGTCTGAAAATACACTTAAAAAAAAATTGAGAATAAAAGTTCATAATTTTTTTTCTTCTTTTGCCAGGTTTAATAAAGTCAAAACTTTTTGAGACAGGCATTTTCTAAAGAAAAAAAAACAACAAATTTTAAAAAGATTTATCTAACATTTTTTCTGTTAGTGAGTTTAATTCTCATATAAAAAAATGGAGAGGTAAAATCCTTTAAAATCCGAGAAATTTTGCATGGCCTAATGTGCAGTTGGAAATTTAAGAAACAGAAGTAAATAGTTCAGGTGAGGCTAACAATCTGTCTCACCGCAGATTGATGAACAGAATGATATCTACCGTCCTCTTGTCGGTACATTGTTTATAACTTTAGATATATATATATCACAAAGAGTGCTTTGAAGAAAGGAGTTGTGACTGAAGACTTTATGTCTGATATTGTTTGCTCCTTTGTTCTGCTCTGTAGAAGAGAGGTGCAAAATTTCCTGTAGGTAGGATGTTTGATAAAAAAAAATAATGATCCAGCTTACATCACTGGTAGAAGTATGCATATGTGGGGAATTAGTTAGTGTTCTGAAGTGTTGACAAATTGATTTCATTTAATGTCATACTGGCCAATCCAGCAATGGAAAAGACTTTAACAAAAAAGAGATCACAGCATTATTTAAATTTGTATTAAAACTTGTTTCTTTATGCTAGCAAGCTGCTTAGTGTATAACTTTGAGCTTTATTCAGCCAAACTGTTAATAAAGGAATCAAAGATTATAGAAGCAATTCTTTCTTTTGAGAATATTGAAACCAACAAGTTTTTTTCCATTAAAAATAAAATGTAAAAAGATAACTTCTCCATTGAAATGAAGAGTCTAATCTTCTTTTCCTAATAGCTTCATGCGTCGTATTTAAACATTATGTAACATGTTGCATTTAAATGAGAATGAGATTGTAACATTTTTTAACTTACTTGCTGGAGAAAAATGATATTATTATCATTGTCATAATTTTCTCATCTTTTTTTATTAATTTTTTTTAAAAATTTTTAGTGCGGGATTCCCAAAACAAACTGCTGCGCAGATCATCCTTGCTTCCATCCGTGACTACTTCAAAACAGCCAAGTCGTCCTCCCTGAAGCAGATCTTCTTTGTCCTGTACGATGCTGAGAGTGTGAATGTCTACACCACAGAGCTGGCTCGATTGGACAACTAGGCGTGTTTGATACAGAGTGTTAGTTTCCCTGTATACATGTTTAAATTCATTTTATTTTTACATTTTACATCTATCATGATGGCAAACTTCTTTTCTATAGGTCTTTATTCTCTTTATGTGTAGTAACCATATTGTAAGACTTGACTTTTGTTATAGATTAGTTTCTATCCTCATGAAATCATCAAATCTTGGTTTAGTTATGACCAAGTCTTAAAACAAAATAGTTTAACACATAAACTGTGTTTGTGACTCGAGTGCATTATAATGAATTATTTTATTTTATTTTGCTGCTTTACTTTTATGCGCTTTAAAATTTTGATTAAACATTTTACCATTTTGCACAAATGGGTCCCTGACACATAAAGTACATCGTAGTAGCTTCTAGATCATAAAATTTATGTCAGAGTATTTATATGAGGAAAATATAGTCTCTTGAGTTCTTTTAAGAGTGTAAGACAGAAAAAAAAACAATCCCTCAAAAACTACTTGACTGGTCATGCAAGTTTGCATGAAAAATCTTGCCTTCTCTACTCATCGAGATCACATGAGAGGAAGAATATTTAATCCTAATAAATCCTGGACAAAGCAAGAACATTTAACTTTTAAAGAACATGCCCATTTACTAAACATGACCTAAATAATTGTAATAGGCAAAGCCTTGCTTGAATGAGAAACTCTTTGCTCTCAACCAGGAGTAATAATAATAAAAAATAATGCTCCAGAGACATGTCTTAACCTGACATTAAATTATAGTTCTTGCACATACTTTTTACAGCCAGTTGTTTAAACCAGTGAAACCTCAGTAGAAAAACTGGCTGCAAGTATATGAACATGCCTTTATACTGACATTGAGCATCTCTTTTGTACTATCTTTGGACCAATGTAATTTATATTTAACATGTTTATTGTGTTACATCTACATATTTTTCCCTCCGGTGGTGGGCTTTAGAAAGAGCTTTATAGAAATATAATGAGGGAATTTTCAGCTTATTGGAAACCTATTAACTCAAGGCTTTATTTTAATCAAAATGAAAATCTATTCTGCTGTGTCAATATTTGTCCAATTTCTTGTTGGGACGGTGTCGGTATAATATGACCAGCTGAGACAGGAGTCATGGTATCCCCACCCTGCTCGTGTTTGGCTGCACATAAAATTGTCAGACATCAGTCTAAGGGCCCGTCCACAATTTAACCTATATAGTGCTGACGTAGGATGTTAAACCAACTCAACTCTGCTGTGTCAGGTGTGCTATCATTGGATAAGATCATGAGATCTAAAAAGAATCTGTAACAAAAGTTACAAAGACAACTTTTGTCCATATATGTATCAATTACTTTTGTCACTTGAAAAGAGTGCTCAGTTTAGCTAGGGATTTCCTTTTTCAATCATTTCATCATACATAAGCGGCTTTAATCATCACTTTTTGCGATAGGTAAGTCTATGCACAATTTATTATCAGACAAAATGCAACATGCTCTCTGTTTACCCATCGTGTAAGAGATCAAGGCATATTTATTTTTGCAAGTGCTTTATCTGTTTCCCACCATCTTAACCATTTTTCATCAATATTGTAGAAAACATTAATTGTCCAATTCAATGAAAGGCAGCATATTATTATGTGGTGAAGTGTAGAATAAACTATTGTTGGTTTGGTACATATGTTATCTTAGCTTCCATTATGGGAAGTTGACCATACCTCAGATATCAGCAATTATACCATCATGGATACACTCCAGTATCAGCTTCATCAAGTGCCATTTCTCTTGTAACATCACCAAGGCAACGCTTTTTGACAGTCTAACTTGGGGTACCAGATAGCGCATCTGACTGTACTTATGTCTGATGATCAAAGTTCCCAGGTTCAATCTCCAGTTGGTGCAACCAATTTCATGTATTATTTTTCAGGAAACTTAAGATGAAGAAAATTAATCAGAAATTATAATCAAACTATATTATCTTTTGGGTTAGGTATTGTCAGAGAGAACTGTGTTGGAATCATAACAACTTGTTTGGTTTGATGTAATAATATAAGCAATTTTTTCTTTTATGGCTTCATGAAATGTGCACTATAGTCCTTAGTAATCAAACATTTTGTTTTAATCATTTTAAAACATTTTACTCTAGTTTCATTTAGAATCAATTTTTTGTTGGTTTTTGTTTTATTACCGTTGAATGTAAATATAATCACTTACATTTCTGTGGTGTGGTGATCGAAAACTTTTATTTTATAAATCTTAATGAGACCCTTTTTTTTGTTATGAGTTTCTACATGGAGTTTCCATGTTCAATGTGCAAACTTATATTCTGTTTGTTCAGGTTTGATTTTATAATATGAGACGATTATAAGAGCATCGATGTCATCTGTTTTGATTTTATGTAGTTATATTTCATAAAGTAGCTTAAATCCAGCTACATTGTTGTTATAGTTGTTTTTTTTTTTTTTCAAAGGGATTACTTATCCCTTTCAATGTTTTAATTATCACAATGCTTTTTAAACAGGCACTGGCTTTGCATGACCCGATCTTTTCATATCATTATCAATAGCCAGGAACAAAAAAAAAAAGATGTATTAATCACCTTATTTTAATGATAAGCTATAATGAAATATGTAACTTATCTTTCTTTTTGTTTACTTTAATACTTGTATCTTGTTTCTTTCCTTACATTTTCTACAAAGTAGAATTATGATTGTTACCATGTCTTGTCCAGTTTTTACATCTCTTGTCATACCAATCATAGTTATACCCCCCCAAAAAAAAAAACAAAAAATGTATTGGATGAAGGGGCACACACTGACTCTACCCCCAGTTATACCCCCCCAAAAAAAAAAACAAAAAATGTATTGGATGAAGGGGCTCACATCCCAGCTTTGTTGATTTTATGTGATAGGATGCAGAACCGTTTCTTAGTGCAAAGTAATTGCTTGATGTTTAATTCCAAGTTTGAAATCTTTATCTGGTTTATCCTAGGGCCTTGCATCCGTCCAATGTTAATTTAGATGAACATACTGTGGATGAGCTATATCGATCAATCATTCATTGTAATACAGTATTGATTTTAAATGGACAGTACGGTATTGATTTTCAATTGACTAGTGTATCAGTCAAGTGGAGATGTTGATAAACTCCATTATTTCTAGTAGATATATCAGCCGTACCTCACTGACTAGAGGTAGGAACGTTTCTAATTTGATTTTTACCATTTCACTGGCTGTGAGTGACTTTTACAGATACATGTAAATGTGTCTTCTCTAATGTGTTCTTACATGACTAATATTAATTTAAAAGACCAGCATCTTTAACATAATGGACCTTTGGTGATTCATCTGTGATGTCTACATGTATCAACTTCTGGCAGATTCAATAAGCCAGTAAAAATACATCATGTTGTGTGTGATAACATTTATTTTTCCTTATATTATTTTCCATTTTAAAGGTGATACATTTTGCTAATTATATTAATAATATTCAATTCTTTAAAAACTTCACTTTGGCCATTTTTTTCCTTTCTGCTCTTTGTTTGGCTGTGTAGATTGTAACGGTACACATTTGTAATAAAAATAATTTTCCTTTCCATTTCGATGTTGGACTCTTTTTTTTTATTGTATGATTGGATCACTAAATTAAAGTGCCAGGGTAACTGACACATGATTGCTTGAACAGCTTCTGTCATGGTTATTGCACTGCTGTTTGTTTGACAACACATGCTTAAAACATATTTAAAAAAAAAAAAGTATAAAACATAATTTTAGCAAAGAAAAAGACTTTAAATCTAAAATAACAAAAAATTAAAAACTAAGACAAAGTTTATAATTGAGGCCTTGAAAACCTTAGAATTTGAAATCTGCTAAGGTTCATAATCATAACTTAAATGGTTTAATTGTTTATATATGGCTGTAACAGTGTATAGAAAAAACTGATTTTTATAACAAAATACATGTATGAGAAAGACAAAGCAATAAATGCTTTTTTTGTTTCAATCCACTTTGATTCTCTATGCTCAAACCATCGGACTATATAATTATAGAAACAAATACTTACATTTGTGTGATCTTGTTTTGGGTAAAAATATCAAGGTTGTTTGTCCTGAAAGACCTTTAGAGTGAAACATTTTAGATGAGCCTAAATTTTATATTTATCTTAATTTGTCATTGAAAAGTGTACACAATTTATAGTATTAGTAGTTGGTCTTTCAACACTTGTTTGGGAAAGCACTCTAGCAACATACTGTTGGTTAATAAAAGAAATACTTAAAAAAAAAAAAAAAGATCAACCGAGTTCTAGATAGTGAAATTTGAAAACAGTATTCACAAAAACTACAGAATAGTACATGTGGTAGTTTATTCATATTATCAACAATGTGAATTTTGTTATAAACATTCAACAAAGAATCAAGTTCAATATATTCAACTAATGAAAGTGACAATGAAATTTCTCTTGAACATCCAGGTTGTGTATATGACAATGCATATATCTTTATCATCAGTTTGAGAGAGAGAAACTGACATAGCACCTCCATTGTTCCTGTATTGCCATATTTAGCCTTGAGGATGTCTGGTGTCATAATTATGTTGAATGTCTTTTAAGTTGAATTACTAAAATAAACAGTTATATCCTGAATTACTAAATAAACAGTTATAAATTGAATTACTATACAAGCAGTTGTATATTTTCCATCTATAACGGTTTCAGCATTTTTGCAGAAACCTAGCTTTCTCACCACAGGGTTTATGATCAGTAACATAGCTTACTCCAAATACAGGTTTAAAAAGTCCTTAAAAGATAGACATATGTGATAAAGTCCATTCATATAAAAACCCATCTCAAAGCCTGGTTTCTCAATTTATTTAAAATTTCTCGAACAAATAGAAAATACAATTTTAAATAAACTACTAATAACTTTAAAAAATAATAATTTGGGGTATATAGCTATTAACTGAAATGCTCAGGATTTCAACCATACAGAACCAGCAAACAAATAGTTATTTTTACTATGATGCATTTCTGATTTGTGCATATCTTTGATACAAATACAAGCTTTTAAAACAAAGTTGCTTTAAAAACAAAGTTAATAACTATAATTACAAAATTAGCCCTCAGCTCACCAATTCTTTCTCTCCGGCTGTACTGACTATTGCAGTACAAATCATGTAAATTTTCAATTTTTAAAAAGTTGCAAGGATTTCTTTAAAAAACAATCTGAGCATACGTCTAAATTGCAAAATTTATCATCTGTGGAAAAAAAAAAGTTCAGCATCTGGATATTGATGTTCAGGTTTTATGGCCGCAGATTAGGCACAGTTTCAAAAGAGGCAAATAGCTAGTGGAAACACTGAAGGCAGCAAAGACTGCCTATATACACATTCAAAATTTTCAAAAAATTGATAAGTAAATTTATTTGAAAATGGTGACATTTTTAGTAAGTTAGCTCTTGTTTATTTTCATGCCCATCTTATCTTATACATATATTAAAAAAAAATTTGATATATAAATAAATCTTTGCAAGATAAAGAATCACTCTGATAACTGAGAAGCTCCAGCTCCCATGAAGTGTAGCGCAACTGATACAAACAATGACTGAGAAATATAGATTGATCAAGTGGAAAGATCTAAGACTTTTTGTAGGATGCTAAATATCAGTCAAGTAATTTGCTGCCAAGAGTAATTTTATGACTGCCAGGATTGATCTGAAAAGTCTTTGCTGATAGAAATATCATAGTTTATACAATATATTTCGCTTTATAAAGGAATCTTTCCCTTTCAAAAGGCAGACAATTTTTTTTAAACATTAATCATCTATTAGGATGTAAAATGCACATAAAAAATAGCAAACAAAAAGGTGGGGATGTTCGCATTATTATTATTAACAACAACAACATTAATTCTTATTAAATTGTTCTGAGGGGTTCCTTGCAAATGAACACAGAGTAAATTGTCTCTGTTCCCAGGTGAGTTTGACTTTTGATTAAAAAAAAAAAAATGTAATTTCTCATCTTTCAATTCATGAATACTTTGGATATTTCAGATACACTTTCTAAAATTGAAAACAAAAGACTGCTGAAGGGTTTGAAAGAGTTCTTGGCTTAATTTTCCTAGATTTCAGAATTATTATAATACAATAACCTCTGACCCCCCCCCCATTATTCCAAATGTGATTATTTTCTTCAAACAAAATCAAATTGTTACATTCCTTGTTAATTATAGTGACAAAGGAGTTTTTTAAAGTTTTCAGTCATATTTTTTTCAACAAAATAATAAACTCCGTTGAAATTCAGTATAAATCCAACTTAACGCCGCAGGCGGACCACAAAGCTAGTTGGCATTCATCATGTTTAACAAAAATCCTCACCAGACACTTTCTTTCGGCAACAATCAAGCCAGGGCTGTAAAAACTTTTTAAGGCACTAAAAATAAATTTATAAAATAGTCCATGGATAAATATCACAATATTGCACATTGTCAGCTCTCCAACCAAGCTACCTAGCTGTCCACTGCGAGGTAAAATTTTTAATCATTTACAGTCCTGTCTTTTGATAGGGTAAAATTTAAATCCCAATGATTAGGAATCTTGTCAAATAAACTAAAAACATATTCGTGAGGATACAGCATGAAATCACCCATAAAATTATTAAGGGTGAGTGAAGCTTGCCAAATCTCAAATGGTAACTATCACTGTAAGTGAATCTTTTTTTTTTTATACCCAACAGACACATTAACATTGAGGAGAAAATATGCCAAATCACTGTTGAGGGTCGCTTGTCAATCATTGACAAATATCACATTTTTCACTGTCACAGGGATACCATGGTAGGTATCATCAGCAATGGTACACTGAATATCAGAAGCAAGGCATCAGCAACGGCCGAACGCATAATATGAGGACCAGGGAAAGCCAGGCTTATTTGTGGATGTTCCCTGGTGTTTCAATCATTGACAAATATCACATTTTTCACTGTCAGGGATGTCGTGGTAGGCATCATCGGCAATGGTACACAGAATATCAGAAGCAAGGTATCAGCAACGGCCGAACGCATAATATGAGGACCAGGGAAAGTCAGGCTTATTTGTGGATGTTCCCTGGTGCTGAGGCTGCCAAGATGTGCTCCCTGTACTGCACACTGAGTCCCGTCATCCAAAACATGAGAAGCTGTTTGTCCTCACTGCGAGCCCCAACGATCTGAGAAGTTGAGGAAGTGTATAAACTTAGATAAGTCAAGATTAAAATTTTGTTTCTAAAACATATCTGTATAAAATTCTTAATGCATCAAATCTGAGATTAAATATACAACTTCAACTTGAAAATTTCAATGACAGTATAACTGTAACAAAAGAATACAAAGTCAACAGATCCAAATGTAAAAATAATAAAATCTAAAGTCAGCAGAATCAACGGTAAAAAAATAATTCAAAGGCAAGAGAGTCAACTGTAAAAATTTGAATAAAGAGTTATATATAAATGCAGTTCAAACCATTAATGGCAAAGCTTGAACTATTTGAAAAGGACAAAAACAAAACAAAAAGAACATAACATTTGAAGCAATAAAGAAGTGCACTGAACACAAAATACACTCTAGTAATGCTTATTTAAAAGATGCACAATTATTTAAAACTCTGATTTTAGAGCTTGCCTAAAATATCTCCAAAAAAGTTTCTACAAATCATTCCTACCTGTAAAAGTTTCTTTGTGTCCTCTTCACTTCTGTTGCCACCAGCTTTGGTAAACTTGAAAAGAACTTTGACCTTACTGAAACAAAATGAAAAAAGCAAATTGAAAATAATCATAACACTAGTTTTTTCCTTTGAGGGAAAAATATATGCAACATTACCACACAAAACTTGATCCCTCTATTAAAAGGATAATTGCAGTTATTATACCACAATTGTTCACAAAACCAGGCTCTCAGACTGATTAAATATGGCATTTGACAGAAATATAAATATCTTTTCTCATCCATTATTATTATATGACAAATGAAAAATGAAATGTTTTATTTTCTTCTTCCGATTAGTTCTTGTACCCATCATTTTAATTTGTATCAACAAAAAGGGATTAAACTCTCTAATTTATGAAGAAAAAACTGCACGAACCAACCACATCTTCCTTCAAAAGTTATTTCAAGAGTATTTCTTTCAAAAGTTAAAGAATGGGATCATCATTTATAACCGACCTTCTCACTTATCAAATTTGCCACAGGCTTGAAGCTAAAACACACTTTTATTGAAATATAAAGATTTGGATTATGTCTTCAAACACTTATTATACCAGCCTTTCCAATGCTGTTGTGAGATCATTATTTTTACACACTTAAAATTCAACGACAAACAATATCAGAAAAAAAAATTGTTTCTTAAGCTCATGTAATATTGGCAATGTGGACCTACTTCATCCATTCCTCCCTCAGGCAGGTAAATGCGGCCTCCACAACTTCTAGAGTCAGGTTGTTGTTGTCCACTGCCATCAGCATCTTGGCCAATACTGTCGGGACTGGAGGAGAAAGATAGGCAGCAGGAGGATTGTTTGGTTAGGACAATAGAGGCCTTGTGATGAAAGGGTCTAAAGCTAAAATGGAGATGATAGGTTAGGCAATCTCACCGGCATCCAATCATAGACCTCTGGAGCCAACTAAATAAACTTCAAAAAGTTCAAAATCACGCGGCCAAGGTAATTTACAAGAAAAAGAAAAATGAGCATGTAAAGCCCCTTTTAAAATCATTACATTGGTTGCCCGTGAAAGAAAGAATTGAATACAAGATTGCTATAACTGTTTTTAAATGCTTAAACAATTTGGCCCCACAATATTTACAAGAACTTTTGCACCTTAATCTGAGCAAGGCATTTCGCTCTCTAAGATCTACAAAAGTACAAGAGACACATGGCAGATTGTCATTACTTCTACATTTTCTAGTTGAGTGATGATAGGTTGGTTGGATTTATTATGTTTTATTATTACTAACAGGGTGATTCAGCTAGTCTTCTCATCTTCAGCAGATAATGTAATTTCGTCTCAGGCCCTTACATTTCGCACACAAGATATCACGGTATATTTTCCTTTCCTACCTTTAGCTGGTAATGTGGTGGGACTGCTCATTTTGAACTCAAAATGTTCCAGATCGGGGAATTTCTCTTGCCCTTCCGTCCCGAGGCTTAGATCGCTAAGATCCGAAGCTGGGCCGCTGATGCCACTGCTGAAGTCGCTGCTTATCTCCCTTTCTGTGCCGTGATTGTCATCTGTCTCAACGCTGCTGGCGACCAGGCTGGAGTTGTTTGTCCCACCACTCGCAGACGCCAAACCAGCTTTGAGAACTATCTCCACCAGAACAAACATCTCCGAGGAGTTGACGTGCTGAGGCAGAGAGGCGTCTGGAGAAAGACCCAAGAAGTTGCACCTCCAGGACTCCTCATACTTCAAGCTCCAGGGGATCACGCGGCAGCATCCTTTAGGAAGGAGTGTCTGGCGATAGAAGCACTTAAGTTCAAAACTTGCATAATAATAATAATATAATAATAATAATATATAATACATGTCTCTTGATGCTGTCACACAGACAGATGAATCACCCATCATTCACAATACAACAAATAAAATCAACAGCATCAACTGTAAACAGATGTAACAAAGTAAAAAAAAGTTGACTGTAAAATAAGCAAACCTGTTTGACTTCGAGGGTTCCTAGAAAACTCCAAAGGCAGATATAATATTACTTGATGTGAGTACAAATCCGTGGATATTTATTTTCAAAGCCTTTTGCAATATGTATACTGGTACAGTATAATCTACTGACCACTGCTTGTATCATACATTTTTTTGCTTTATTGGACGATGAAAACTCAAGTTTTGAAAATGATAAATGATATAACAATTAGTTTTGATCAAATGTGAAGAAAAAAAAATATGTTGCTAATACTTTGCTGACACGACTATACTTAAACTTTCCAGGATATAGATTGACCATTTTAATATTATTTGTATAAAATTTGAATATCATGTGATAGTGCAATGCCAGGGAATAAAGATGTAAAAATTAAGTCTTTTTTATCTTTTATCAGATTTCTAAGTTTAGCAATTGTCTGAAAGTTCAGCCAAAAAAGGATAAATATTTTTTTTCATAAACTCTGTTCAAATACATTCAGTAGTAAATTTCCAAAGTGCTGAGTGGATAAAGCATATAGAAAATATAATATTTTAATACCTTCAAAACGTTGATGACAGATTTCACAAGGGAGCGTTCATGTCCACTAACAATGATTTGATTTCCAATAACCACATGATGAGATAATGCTTGAAAGTTGGCTCTTCCCAAAACCTGAAGAAACATGAAAATGAATAAAATAAAAAAATAAAATGAAAAAGAACTGCAAAAAAACATTTCATGAACATCGGTTGCCATATCTAGGTTTCATTTTGTTCAGCTTAGACAGGAGTCCAGATCTCCCTGAACTGTCTTGTGTGTGTGGCAGCCATTAAAATTATAAGATGTCAATCTTGGGATCCATCCATAATAAAGCCTATATATTTCTGATGGTGGACATGAAGCAACAAACAAACCAACAAGCTTGGTTGCATTTAACTTTTGCATCAATTTCCTCAAACTAGAGGATGAGATACTACATTGATTAATAAACCTATGACGGGAGATACCAACAAGAAGAAAACTTTCAAAATTTTGATCTGATTTCAAAGTTCCATGTGCCCCAGGAAAGTTGGCGCAATGCTAATTACACTCAAATGCGCACAGTTCAGGCTGTCATCAGAACAGTGTATAAGGAAAAGAAAAGAACCTTTCATCAATATGAAAAGTTGATCACTATCCCGTAACCAGTGCAATATCCATTACTGTTACAATTCCTGGTCGAGAACTTAACAAGGCACAGATCCTTGCGTCTGTTTGGGACTGTTCAGTGTGCTAGTTCCCAATATTACCTTTCTTAGATGTCTGATGTCTGTCACAGCAAGATCAAACTGGTCATCATAATCTTCTTCCAATTCCTCTTGATAGTTTATCTCTAACTCTGGTGATTTGTCTCCATCTTGATCTGCCTCGCTCTCTGCTTGGACCAGATCACTGCCATCCAGCTTACGCGTGAAGATTTTAATAAATCCTTCCTCCGTTTCTGTTTATATAAAGCAGGAGATTGGATTGTGTAATTGTTAATGCAGCCAGGTTTAAATTAGTGTGGTTTTACTCTTCTATGAAATGTCAAAGTTGAAAAGTCAAATTTATACCCATAAAATCTCTTTAAAATTTCTTAAGAGGACATATATAACTCACACTTTTGTGAATCAAATTTATAAATTAAATAGCCCAGAATCCATCTATTATTGGGACATGAAAGGCGTGATTGGATTCCAAATGATCAATCACATCTCTGATTTAACAAAAAATCTTGCTTCAAATATGTTTATGACACTTTACAAACAGATAAACTTCAGACTAATCCATGTTATTTTGACACGAATTTTTAACAAAGGGAATATAGTAAAGCCTAAATATTTCAGAGCATATAATTAAACAAAAACAAATTCTACTCTGGCAAGCATTTCCTTTGTTTGACGAAAAAAAAATGATTGATGCTACTGAATGATGTGTCTTTGCCATTAACAAAATAACAAACCAACCCTCTTGCTTTTCCATGTCAATGATGGTGTCTTCTGTGGGCGGACCCTCCAGCAATTTTTCAGTGATGCGACTTCCGCAGGCTTTCAAAATCCACAGAAACGCCACATGCAGCATCTGAAAGACGTTCTTATCTCCTGTTATTTCCTGCAGGCTACGAGCCGGCTTGCTCCCACCTCGCTGCTTGATGAAGTTGGATGGGTTTACTCTAGCCTCCATACGCAGAGGTCTTTGAGGACATTTCGCCTCCTCTGCATCATAGATTCCTCGGGCCTGGAAGCATAGAAAGATAATTAAGTGCACAGCAATTTATGCAAATTGGATAAAAATAGCCATGTTGAGTTCAGATGAATTTTTCGTCAAAAAGTTACCTATACAAAACCAAAAAACAACAAACCAAAAAAAAAAAAAGAAAACATTCACAATGTTTGAATTAATGATCATATGCATTCCTCAGCTATTTTCATTTCAGTTATTTGTTAGAACTGCTAAGTCCTAAAATTTTTTTGAATTGATCATCATGAAGATCATTACTTCTGAATTTGACACGTCTTATCTTTCTAAAAAGAGTGTTGCCGATTTTTCAAGTTAATAACCTGGCATAAATATTTAGCCAGCATTACAGTCAGTCAAATTTTGAACTATAATATATATATTATATATACAACAAGAGCATAAAAATGCAATTCAGTGCAGTACCTTTTTCTGAAGACTTTGAATAACAATTTGTAAATGAGGAACCAAAAATGGCCAGGAATTTAGGAGGTAGATTTTGTCCATCATGACCACCAGAATAGAATACCATCTGTGCATCCCCCTGGCTTGCGTGTCGGGAATGTAGAATGTGTAACTCAGGACATGGCCACATTGTGTGTCCCCAAAGAAAATGGGGCCCTCTCTTCCTGGACAAACCTAGAAAAATGGATTGAAAAAATGGTGTAAAAATTCTTAATAAGCAATATACATTTTAAAGTTTAAAAAGTCAATATATTCCTGAATGCAAATTTGAGGGAGAATGTTAGTATAGTAAAATGACGAAGTAGTTTTGTAATAACTCCAACATGATGAGGATCAATCATGTTCTCCAGTTGCTGTTTTTTTTTCTTCTCTAATCCTGTACTTGAGAAGTTTTACACAAATTAATTTTCAAATGGACTAAAAACAAGGTAAGAAAGCTATGATTAAAGCAAGGTTGAGAAAACTGAAATTTGAATTCACTTGAAATTAAACATATCTACATAAAAAAAAGTTAGAAATGCATTAAATGGGAAACATAATTTATGAAAAAAAATATGGATGTGCAGAAATAAGAATATTTATGAAAATGTAATGGATGGACCATAAATTAAAAAAAAATTATAAGTACCCAAAGTACTAAGAAACTTAAACAGCTCAAACACATCGATACTTTTTTTTTTCTTGTATTCCCTCAAAATTGCTGTAAAATGTACCAATGCCTTTATAAATATCACTTCCTTCGAATTTGTAAAAAGTTCACCACTTTTAATTTAACCAAATTTACAAGGCCTGTCAAGGTTGTGAACAAATAACAAACCTCTGAACTAAGACTTCTGATACATGCTTGTCTTATTCTTGTGAAAACCTCAGGGTTGTACGGCTGTTGTGTGCTCACGTAGCTCACTTTGGCCTCATCGTCATGGCTGACAAATCCCATCTGTACTGACTTGCAGCCCTTTGTTTAAGAAAAATTATTGGAACATAATTTCTGTTTCATAAAGTAACTTTAAATATTTAAATAAAACAGATCTATTCCACCATCCACAAGTACCTTGATCAACATCAAGTCCAACATAAAACCATGAACGCAATAGCTTACAGTACAGTCAATACCACAAAACAAAACAACAAAATAACACAACAAGATAAAAAATCAAGAAAATAAAACAACAAACAACAAAAAACTGGATTAACACAAAAAAGAAAGCAATAATTTTCGAAAAAGAGAATTTCTTTAACTTAAGCCTGAGATTTTGAGATAAAATATAGCATACTTTGTAGTTTAAAATGCACTTTAACCTTCTCTTGGTCTTAAAAATATAGCATACAGTGCAAAATAAAAGTATTGGGATTAATACACAGCATTTCTGTCCATCTTAGTGTTTTAAATAACAGAATTTTGACAGAAACACTTTAGAGCGTACATAGACTCAGTCCATAAATTATAATCACATACATCACAGCGATCCTTTGCACTTGATGAAAATGAAGGAATAACTGCACTCTCTGCGCCTGAGGAAGGAACTGCAAATGTTGAAGATTTTAATTTGTGGATGATGTCAGTTTCAACTTCTTCAGTTCCTGGAGGCTTGGGCTCTTGTGGCCGGAAAGGTTGAGTGCAATATAATATTTTTGGTCCATGGAGCTCACAAAAGTGACAGAGAGATATAATGGCATTCATTGTGGTTTAAAGAAGTCTTCTGACCATATTAGTAAATAAAGATAATCATAAATCTAGAACTTAGATCCTAGATACTTGGATTTGATTCAAGAGATGTAGATCTATGCCAACTTTCATGATGCAGACTGGCTCCTCAACATACACGGACCTGAATAGTCTTATTCCTTGTTAGAACAAAGATTAATCATTAAAACTAAATGGATACATTGCAATTTGGTCCGAAGCTACTTATGAAGTATATGAGTACTATCAAAACTGTTCGTTGTTTTCACTTTCCAGTTGTTTTGGTTGCACCATGTCAGACAAGTGTGCTCCATGTTGATGTTTGCCATTGTTTGGTCATGTGATACTGAATGCAAGATCGGCCATTGAACTATAAATAACTATTTGACGTAGCAAACGTACCTTACACACTTCAGAAGATTTAGACTGTACTGTAGCGTTATTGCCGCAGTATTCTAAATCGAAAGTCGAAAGATGGTTCACTCACTTCTCTGTTTACCAAGACCCCGACGCATTATTTGACAATTATAAGGATTGCATTGTATTTCCCCCAGATTCTCATACCTGCCTTTGTACCTAATAAGTAAATATACTTTTGTCTCTTTCGATGTCAGACGTGAATTAGAATCGAAGCTGCAATAATGAACATCATTCAACAGCTGACGCAAACCATGCAAATGCCACAGATTACATGGTGCATAGCAAGAGCTGCAAGGCTTTCATCAAAAACATTCAGAAAAGATTGTCATCTCTTTCACTCAAGTAAATATAACCAAAGGAAAATATTTGTCTCTAAGGGCATCTCATTTTTCAGCACATCCTCAAAGACATGTCAGCATGTTGCCATTGTTGGGAGTGGACCAGCTGGCTACTACACTGCTCAGAAGCTGCTTAAAGTGAGTGTAATGTGAATGTTGATGCTCCTTTCTTACTTTAACTTGTTTATATCTCCTAAACTTAAAAATATTCCTTTTAAAAAGGCACATCATCTTTACTCAACTGCATGAAATAAAAATGTCTATAGACACTATAGTGTAAAATAACAATGTCACTGTACACATTGTGCTAGCTATGGACTAGAGTGTTTTTGTCCAAATTTTGCTATATAGGCCTATATGGTTTTGTTTCAGTAAAACTATTATTTCATCAGGACGCTGAAGAAAGCGTTCTTTTCATTATTTAGATAGAAATATGATTTATTGTACGGTGTATAGCAAAATTTTGACAAATACTTTTGTAGTGTCTACTTAAATACGTGCAACTTTGCATATATATGTGTTTCACAAATATTTTTCTATACTCAAACACCTTCAATAATCATTGCTGTGAGAAGTTTTTTTGAATAAAAAAAAAAGAAAAGTTAAAAACTGTCAGTTTTCTCTGGATTGGTTACCCTCAAATGAATCATCGAATATTTCCTGACAATATGTTGTCTATCACTTTTTTCTCTTTTCTTGAAGGGTCATCCTGATGTGGTGGTAGATATTTATGAAAAACTTCCTGTCCCGTTTGGACTTGTGAGGTTTGGTGTTGCTCCCGATCACCCTGAAGTCAAGGTTAGTCATACTAACAAACAGTTTGATCTCCAGACCATTTTGAAATTAAGGTTCTGTCTTGCTAGGCTATGAAACAATTTGTAACTAATGTTTAAAAATGTTTCTGACTTGGAATCTACAGGGGGATTTTAGGCATTTGTTTTTCTATTGAATTTTAATCAAATAGAAGTTTGAATCTGTTTTCCATTTGAAACTTGCCTTCTACTGTTTTCTTACAGAATGTGATTAACACCTTCACAAACACAGCTCAAAATGATCGTTGCAATTTCTTTGGAAATGTTGAGCTTGGCAAGGATCTAGCTTTAAAGGACTTAAGAGATGCTTATACTGCTGTTGTCTTGGTAAGTTATTTTTGTTCTTTGATGTGGTAATTATTATATGAACTTGTCCTATATCCTATATTCCACATTCATGTATTTCTATAACACATTTCTATGTGACTGTACCCACCAGTGGTTTGAGTTTATCGAACATAATACAATTTGAAGAAAATATTTATCTCCTTTCAATATAACTGAAGGTAAGAAATAAAACACACGCAAAAAAACAACAACAAAACAAACCCAAGCAAAAACAGCAACAACGAAAAACCAACAGTATTCAATAAATTCCATAAGTTTTCAGAGCTAGATACTCTTATGTGAGAGGTTAAAAGCAAATTAGTTGGTTTTTGTTTTTACATTCATAGCAAATTATTTGGGTTTTTTTTTACACCCATTGATCAATGCATTGTTCTAGGATCACCAAATATTGTGCAGTGGACTTTTCAAAACTTTAAATCACAAATTAATCTTGGGTCCAATTGTTCAACAATTTAGTGCTACGGTGCAGCAGAAGACAGAGTACTGGGGATTCCCGGAGAAGACTTGCCCAATGTGTTATCTGCAAGGTCATTTGTGGGATGGTACAATGGATTACCTCAAGATGCACAGGTAGTATTGTTGTTATTGTTGTTTACTTGATTATTCACACCGGTTTAAGAGTTGGTTGAGTTATCATGAAGTTTGTGATAATATTTTTTATTTATCAGAACTTCTCTTTATTTTTTATTGTTTCTTTAAAAAGCAAAAGGAAGATGTCTTGGGATGCAGTTAAATTGATACCTGATGATGGCAGATATGAGCCACTGTGAACTGAAATGGTCAAAATCACTGAAACTGCTGATAAGCTTCAAAAATAAAATGCAAAAACCTCCAGGCTTCTGAAAATGTATATATATATGAGTTTTCCTTTTCAATTTTTATAGTGACAGTAGCTATAGTTGCAATAGGTTAGTGGTAGTTGTATCAGTTGATTTTAAAACCAGAAGTGTCATCGGTGATACATCTGTGTCAGAAATATTATCCTACTAAAGGACAGAGGCGCTTAAATTTAATATTTGTGATAAATAAATGGTAATAATGATAATCAATTAGTCATACTTCATTAAGATAGTCAAAAACAGTAACAACAAAAAAGACTATATCCCAGTTAAAAACATGAATTGCTGCCTGATACATTTAACACATTAACTTAATCCATATGTACTGAGGTTTGGGCAGGAAATATTACTAGAAATCTTAAACATGTTCTTTTTGGTGGCTAAGTAGTCTGAACAAGACTTAATTTTTGTAATTTCTACACTTATTTAACATAAACTATGATACACCAGAATTTCTTCATTTGATCCTCTAGAATTATTAATTTCTTTTTGGTGGTTAAGTCTGAATAAGACTTGTTTAACGGGGTTGCTACATTTTTGTTGTTTAACATTTAAATTACGTCAAAGGTTTTACATTTGAACAAGATTTATTTGTGGGATAGCTAAATTTGTTTTTACATTTAATTTACGCCAAATGTCCTACATTTGATCCCTTAGAGTTATTGATTCCCAAATTCCCTTTTTCCCCCCCAGCTGCCTGTGAATCTTGATTGTGAGGCTGCTGTTGTGTTAGGACATGGAAATGTTGCCCTGGACGTCGCTCGTATCCTCCTCACACCAACTAGTATTCTTGAGGTAAACTAGCTGTACACATGGGTATTTCTCTCTTTTTTTTTCAAAAATTTGTAGCAAAATTTGCCCAAGGGTTTTGATTTTACAAATATTTATTGTAGTAAAGCTTTTAAAGTGTTATTCCCTTCTTTTACACTACTGTTATGCAATAATGAAGACTAAGAGCATCTTTCCAAAAATGTAGGTTTTTTTTGGGTGTGAATTAAAAAAAACAAAACAAAAAAAAAACACACTAGGCATTTTAATGTATTATGCAGTTACATTTTCAACCTAAGTGTTTGAAAACTATGCGCATATTGTATACTTTCATTTCATATTCTATGTGTATCAGAAAACAGATATCTCAGAGCATGCTTTGGAAGCTTTGCGCAGAAGCAGCGTGAAGCGAGTGCACATTGTGGGACGGAGAGGGCCACTACAAGCGGCTTTCACCATCAAAGAGTTACGAGAAATGACTCGGCTGCCAGATACTAGGACTGTCATACAGCGGGCAGACGTGGACGGAATTGACAAGTGCCTTAAGGGTAAGAAATCTGTTGTGAAGCCGATTATCCACTGTATCATTTTGTGAACCAGTCTTGTGATTTAACAGCTTTTTTTTTTAAAAATCTTTTTATTCTTTTTTCCATTCTAAGTCTGAAGCTGTCAGAAATATATTCTATTCTAGAAGCCATAAATAAATGCAAAAAGATTCAATCTTAAATTTATACAGTAGTTATATTGCTCATTTTTTTTTCTTGTTCCACACATAGGTTGCTTGCCTGTGCCTAGGTAATTGATTATACTGTTCTATATTACAGACACTCAAATTCTACTAAATTTTACCCCAATTGTTATGAATTTGCTTTTCTATTGAATGCTGTCTCCCTCTGTCTGACTCACTAGTCACTCTAAAATTGATGAAGTCTTTTATTCATTGCAATGGAACAGATTTACCGCGACCAAGGCGACGTCTCACAGAGCTTATTTACAAATCTGCTGTCAGCCCTGATGAGACAGAGGTAAAGACGTGGAAGGAAGCAAGCAGGGAGTGGCGGTTGGTGTTTCATCGGTCACCACTACAGGTTCTGCAAGATAGCAATGGTCAAGTGAAGGGCATAGAGCTGGCTGTCAACAGACTGGAGGTAAAATTTATCAATGTTTGCAGGGAAATCACAAAATCTGAAGCTCATACTTAATTAAAGGTGAAGTGTTTTTTAGGTAAAACATTTATTTTTAAGACCCTTTTTCGTAAGTTAAAGATGGTGACTTTCTCATAATGATATATTGTTCAACCCCCCATACAGTAGGCAATCTCAGTCTGAAAGTTTTTATCCCATTGCCCTAAATTTTGTGTGTAATGGATTGTCTTGGGAATATAAAACCTGTTCCCATTAAGAGTGAAGGGTAGTTATTCTTGATTTATGTAGTTAAGAGCCTTAAAATAGTCAAAATGGTGTGGATGTAACATAGAATCTATGACCTAATTGAATTTGAGGAACATCTTGCTGCTTACTCATTACTGTACTGTCTCAAGGTGACTACTTTGTCATAGCAGATAAAGTTGTGCTATGGGTAAATGTCATTGTGGTAAGGGGAATCCCCTCATTTGGATTGTTCTGATACTGAACACAAAGTTCACTTTTTCTAGAATAAGCTGCATTTTTAGTTTCATAAAGCCATCATTTTGTTTTCATTTCAATTTCCTTCCACTGAACTCTGTGTTTATTCCTCAGGGGGATTCACTGCAAAATCAGAGAGCTGTTGCAACTGGTGATCGCGAAGTGATTGAATGTGGTCTGGTAAGTAGATTAATTAATAACCTAACAAGGACTCCACCAATCTCTGTACACCCAATCAAATTATAAACATCTCTTTTTAAACAGATAAATGGATTTGAGTGATCTTTATTAGGCATGTTTTGCATTCTTAGCATTAGCTTTAATACACCTATTTTATATGACTCATCAACAATGTCAATTGTACAAAGGTAACAGATAGTTTTTCAGAGATTGTACATTTCCCTTATCATTTTGTTTTTTCTTCAATTGAAATTTACCATATGGACTTGTTGGGGCACATTTAAGCTTCATATTGAGTTCTCACTACAAATGTCAGGTGCGTATCTTTGGAACATCTTGGATTTGGGTATTTAAACTTTGAAATGATCAAGTCTAGATTCTGATTCTTGATTAACTTAAAATTCTATTCCAAAGCTAATTATGTCAAGATTCCCAAATGCCAAGGCTCAGATTTAATTTGGTGTTCAAAACTCTCAATTCTTTAGCTTCTGTCTGAAAAGCCTGTGGTTCTAAGCAATTCCTGGGAAGGTTGTAAAGGACAAGTCTACAGTCTACAGCTAATATTTCACAGTTCTTGATTCTCATGTTTAAGATTTAGATTTAACAAAACTATGCCACTATCCAAATTTTAGAAATCTATGAATTCCCTTTCTTGAGTGGAAAATGTGTGATTTTGATGATTTCACTCTCCAACAATGCCTATATCTCATGTAACTATTAAGGGGTTTTCCTTATCCTATAACACGTTTCTTGATATCTTATTGCTTGGTTTCAACAACAGGTACTCAGAAGTATTGGGTATCGAGGTCTACCACTCAGTGACAATCTGCCATTCAACAGTTCTAGAGGAGTCTTTGAAAATGAAAACTCAAGGATAAAAAATGAAAAAGGTAATTCAGAAGCAAATTTTAAGAAGCTGCAAAAAATGTATTTGTTCCAACATCTAGTTTAACTATGTATGCAAAACCATGTTCTTGTATGGATAAATGCGTTTTGTATTGTAAGAATAATATACCTTTCGATGTCATGTTCTTTTTAAATGAGATGTGTAAAAGCACCTTGAGCTGAGTTTCTTGGTATTGGCGTCCTATTAATCATCAATATTATTAATATTGATGTTGTTGTTGTTGTTTATCATTATTATTATTATTATTGTTATTATTATTATTATTATTTGATAATATGTTTTTATTGAATCTTTTATTTTTATTAAGCAATAAAAAGTTCTAATTTTTAATTATGCATGTTTGTAATATTTACGGTACATAAACTATGGTACTGTACACCATGTGTCTCTTTATTAATATATATTTAATTAGTTATACTCTGCAATTAATAAAGTAATTTCATATATATTGCACAATTATAAGCCTCTTAAGTGGAATATTTATGTACATCTTAGCAAGTGTTATTTATATTAATTAAATATTATTGAAAGTTTTCAAGTGTTCTTTTTATTGTTGTCGTTGTTGTTGTTGTTGTTGTTGTTGTTGTTGTTGTTGTTGTTGTTGTTGTTGTTATCATCGTCACCCATGTCATGTAAAACTATTATCTTTTTAAACCGTATATATATCTAGACGTGACATTGCAATTAAACTAAGTGTACACCCATTTATTCTTAATAATAATACAGTTTATTAATTATAGAGCGCCATATCGAATAAACTCAGCTAATGGCGCTTTTTACACATTAAAATCTCATTTAACAAGAATATGTGACACGGTGACATAGAACATACATGTCATAATATTACAAACAGAAAGATTCATTTGTGCAAGGAAGTGATTTGCAAACCTAATTAAGCTAAGCGCTCGAACAAACGTGTTTAAAATAGTTTTAAACGTCGCCTCTGAGTCAGTGTCTCTCAATTGTTGTGATAGACTATTCTAAATGTTCCGTGAAGCTGCACTGAAAGCTCTCTCATCATATCTCTTAGTTCTATATCTTTTTACATTAAGCGAATGGATTTTGTGTGATGTGTGACTCTACTAGCAACGAATGTAGATGCTCAAACAGAGCGGTTACATGGTCCCGCTTTCTTATTCCTGTTACCATTCTAGCAGCTCTATTTTGGCATCTATGCAACCTGTCCAGACTCTCGTTAGATAAATTCAAAAAATATAAAGAGCTACAGTAGTCCAATCGTGGAGGAATGAAGGCTGAAGCCAGTTTCTTTCTTGATGTTTCGTCCAGATAAAATTATTTTGTCATTGCGCTTATTCTCCGCATTTCAAAGATCAAACTACAGAGCTGACTTGTGTGTGGCTCCATTTTTAGATGATGATCTACAATCACACCAAGATTTTTAGCTTGTTTTATAAACTTAACTACATCGTGTCCAACATTTATGTGTGTTATTACATAATCTTTCAGTTGATTTCTGACATCAAACAGTAAACACTCTGTTCAGCTATTCAGCTGAAGTTTGTTTGCAATCATCTAGTTTCCTACTTCCTTAATACAAATTTCAAATTTTCTTACAAGCCCTGGGAAATCTGATGGTAAAACTGATTTAAAAAGCTGGGTATCGTCCGCATTCTAATGTTGCTCTAAATTATATGCGCTTATAGGCCTAATTATCATGAGGGGTTTTGTGTAGATTGTGAAAAGTAATCTCAACACAGAGCCCTGAAGAACACCAAATTTCAAGTCAAAACAAGCAGATGTTTTACCGTTAATAAAAACAGCCTGTGTGTGGTCAGTAAGATACGAGCCGAACCACTTCGGAACAGTTTTTGTGAAACCATAGGAGTAGCCTTCAACAGTTTGTCTAAAAGAATGTTGTGGTCGATTGTGTCAAAAGCTGCGCTTCTAGATCTAACAAAGCAAGAAATGAAACTTTCCTTCATCTGCAGCAATTAGAAGATCATCCTAACTATAATTATTTTCAACAAAGCTGTCTCAGGGTTATAATTTTTTCTATATGCAGACTGGATAGTATCGAAAAGGCAGTTTTCAGTCAAATGTCTTAACACTTGTTTCTCTCTGTCTCTCTGTCTCGCTGTCTCTCTCTCTCTCTTGTTAAATCCCCCAATGAAACTTGATTCTTGTACATGGTAAATAACGGCATACGGTTGTCAAAGGTCATTGGGGATGTAAAAAGGTCGAAGCTATAAAAATGACCTTAAGTGAACCTGGCTGTCAGTCACTCAGTGTCAATATCAAGCCTAGGTCTAGGCCCTACTTGAGAGGCTGCGAAGTAAGATCTGGGGGTCTGTCCATTCACAACCGATTGAACCTTTTGATACCTAATCACAGCACATTGCCATGGGCGTCTGAAACAAGCAGTCAAGCATAGACCTTGGCGCTCAGTCGCACAACACAGATCAAGAGCCCCCAAACGCGAAGCCGACCGAAGCGGCCCGGCCTCGAGATCGATAACGTCACGGGCACACGGCCACACGCGACACATCAATTTGACCTCGATGCTGACACCGGCTCTTCGATTGGGACCTCTGTGTAGAGCCCTCATCTGGCGCACGCTGTCTGACATCAATTCAACTCACTTTTCCACATCAACGAAAATGGTAAGCATTTACGATTGGGATTCAGAGGTCTAGATTCAAGTCTTTGGAGATTACATCTATTCTAAAATCTAAACCAGATTCTAGAATGTTATATGATCTAGATCTAGAAATATAAAAAAGAACACACACACACACATTTTAATCCAGATTCTAGATCTAGAATCTAGAATTTTGACAGCCCACTAAGATCCATTGTTATTAGACCTAGATTTCTAGGTCTACAGATTGATCACTCTTATAAATACATTATTTGTTTAAACAAGGGGTAAAACAGGTAGGCCTACAATTGTATACAAAACAACAATCAGAATCATGTATTCATTAGTCTAGATACTAAAGTATAAAATCAATTTACTTAATTTTCGAAAGCTGCTTAAGTTGTTTTTTATCAGTAATTACAATAATCAAGATCTAGGGTCGTAGGTACAATATCGCAGCTGTTTGAAATCTAGCTTTCCTATTTGTTTGCATCCTAAGAGGTGTCGAAAGCTTAAACTGCGAGGTTGTAGCCTACATAGGCCCTTCTACAACAAGAGGATTATGAGGTCATCAATCAGATCTAAAGAAAATCTAATCATTTTAAAGTAATAGAATCTAGAATTAGATGTCTAGAGCCTAGTGAGGAGCCGTATACTATTAGACAATCTATATAAGCTCTTACCTAGTTTTATCTACTTTTACTCTGTGTTAATTGACATAACATATTTATCAATTGCCTAGTTTTATAGCTCCTCGGTTTCCAAGTATTGAGATCTGTAGGCCTACCTATAAAAATCATGTAGGCTAGTCAATTTAACAATGATACACTTGGTTAGTTTTTCAACTTGTATGCTTGTATGTATACATTTATCAACTTAAATGGTGAAAGGACTTTATTTTATAAGCACATTTTATTTTGTTGTTTTTTTTATGTTCCTTGATGGGGCTTAAGCTGTACATTTTTATAATTATAGCCAATTTCTTCTTTGTGCTGTTGGTTATCTTTTTGTAAGCTGGGGACAGCGTTTAAAACAGTGAGTCCTTATCTTGGAAAGGGGATAATTGCTACCCATTTGCTGTTAAATGTTATCCATATGTTGCATCTACAGGAGAATCCTTTACTTGTGTAGCATGTTCAGTTTTCAGTTTTAATCAGTTTCTGTTCATCCACAGGCAGCACCAGCAAAGAAAGCCAAGTTGACAGATGATGAAAGGGGCACATCTCTGGCTCCTCTTAAAGAATCTGGCTGGAGTATGGTGGACAGCAGAGATGCCATCTATAAAGAGTTCAAGTTTAAAGACTTCAATCAGGTATGTGTTATGATGTAACTGTAATGACCACCAGTTGTAATAGGTTCAAAGTTAACCTTACATACCATCTTCACTGTGCAATATAATCTATATAGTGCTGACGTTGGACGTGAAGCACTCTCATCACAGATATTAAATGATTGTGTGTACAAAATCAAAGGTTGTTATTGTTGTTTTTTTCAGTTGCACTTATACTGTAGTCCAAACTCTTTTAATGGGAGTAATTTTTCTTTATTTTCTAAGAAATTTGGTTTTTCAAGGTTGTTATTTTGTTTTGTTTTTTGCAGTTGCTTCTGCTTTTCTTCATGCTCAGGAACGACAGCCCCTTTTTCATTGGTTGTTTTGAGCTTTTTCAAAAGACATTCATTAAGCTAAATGTATATATCCTTTTTTTTCTCTTGTAATTATAGAATTGAATGTAATGGTAATTTAAATATGAGAACTATATGATAGTGCAATGAAGGCTTTAAAGTTAAATTCTACAGACATTCATCTGATGCCAGTTTTGGATAATTAGGAGGACCCTTTCTCATTCTAAATTTCACCCTTGAAGTTGAACTGTTTTTCCTTCAAATTGTATTACAAACTTTTAAGCTGTTTTATTTTTTTATTTTATTTTTTATAACTAATTTAGGCATTTGGCTTCATGACACGTGTGGCATTGAAAGCAGAAACAATGGATCATCACCCAGAATGGTTCAATGTTTACAACAAAGTAAGTTTAATTTATGTGATATGCTTGCAAAACAGCATATAATTGTTTGAGATCCCCTATGCAGATTGCCTGTAGAAATTTGATGAAAATGATTTCTTTGGATTTTCATAATTACTTCTTATTTGATACTCATACTGTTGTAGTTGTAATCAGTCGTGAGATGATCTTGCATGAAAAAAATCTTTAAGCAACCATTGGGTTACAAATTGTCAAAAAATGTTTTTAAAGAACATTATAGATAGTCTTGTGCGGCAAAAGTACTTAACTACTGAAATGGAAAATGATGTCATTCATAATAAATACAAGTGTAATTAATACAAGAAACTCAAATGTTTTTTCGGGTTCTTTATGTTGTTGTTTTGTCTATTAAAATCTGAAGAATTGCTTCATTACAACTTAATTTTCAGTAGCTTTAAATTGATAGCATAAAAATAATGATGTTTATTTGGAAATGTGAACTCGTCTGTTTATAAACCTTTAGGGCTACAAAAATATTGTTTTGTCTACAATACCACACTATCAATCATGGAAAGAGCTTTAAAACTCAACTTCACTAACCTGGTTTGTACCGATTTTCTGTAATCTAAAAAGTCGATGTAATACAATAGTAGAACATTGTTGTAGGAGGAGGATCAGAGGCAACATTCTTGTTTTCAGTTTTATAGCAATGTGCCACTTGCATTTTGGCACAAGTCTCACTTTGGAATTGTATCGCCAGAGACCACAGATTTAGTGAGATGTTTCACAAAAAGAGCTCACAGTGATCATGAAGAGCTAGCATCTTGAATGTACGATCTATTGCAATTAAGGGCCCCTTTACATTAACAGTTAATTCATCAACAAAGTTTCAGTTGAACTGCCAGGCCTTCTATCTGGGTCATCGTTTGACTGACTGTTTGTCGATTAAAGAGGATCCGTTCACACTGTGAGTCCGTGGACCTCTGTTGCTGCTTTGCGCGAAATTCAAAGGTCAACAAAATGGCTTACGCAAGCTCATGTACTTGGTTAATATAGCAATAAATTTCAGTACATTCTCTTCTTTATTCCACCCAGACATTGCACCAATAGACCATGAGCTAGTCCTAGTATATAAACTACAAATGTTATAATAGGCATACTGGAAAAATAAAACGGCTCTGATTTTGGAGGAGCTAGGTCTAGATTTAGATCTAGATCTAGATGTTTATAATGAAGTGGACCTGCTGAAACTTTCACAGAGTTTCCAAAATGCAGAGATGGGCCACGTGAGTAATGGCGAAAAACAAAACAAAATACAAAAGTAATTCAAGCTTCATAGTTCGGCATTATTGGGCTCTTCTCGCTAGGGTTTTTACTAATTTTGAGTCGCTGATCATGAATATGTTTTATGATTTGAGTGCTAAAAAAATTTTTGTTGACTGAAAATTTAACTCTGCCTACAGCAGGATCAAAGGCGCCGCCCTGTCATCACCCAAGGTGACACGTGCCACAGTCCACCGGCAAGAAAATATCTAGCGTCGCCAGATATCTGGCGCCTGGGCGGAGAACTTCTGGATATCGAAAGTGTTTCTCGTTTACACACGCAGTTTTATCAAGACGTTTTTGGGATTCCCACTTTTTCTTTGATATGGCTCATATTGTATATGAATGAACTGTTAATCTAAATGGGGCTTAAGGCGCTTGAACAATGTTCAGACTGAGTTTTTATCTAACTTTTAAAGAAGGAACCAACTGCCTTCACTACCTTGAGCCATATGCAAAACCTTTGCCGTGAAACCTCTTACTATTTCACTCTCTGGTATCATTGTGATGATCTATAAAAAGTATAATTAATTTGTCCTCCAGGTTCAGGTCACTCTGAGCACTCATGATGCTGGCGGCCTCACCCAGAAAGATGTTACCTTGGCAACATTCATGGAGAAAGCAGCCAAGTAAACAAGTCATTTACATGAGGAATGGTGTTATGGATTGATGGAGCTAATCATCCCTTTTTTTGTTTGACTGAGATAATTTTTTATTGGTCAGCGATCTTATCCAGATGCATTTCTAGTCTACTTTATAGATTTTTTGTTTGTTTTTCATTTATGAAGTTCTTCTTTGATGTATTATTTTAAGTTATGTCTAATGCTGTTCATGTTATTTCTAAAACTTGAAATGTTATCATCTTAACAATGAATCAAACATTTGCTGTTTAGACTAGACTTGTTTATTCATGTTCAGTACAGTAGACAATTGACTGAATCACTGTTGATGAAAATAGTGTAGGTATGTTCCTACTGATTCACAGATCAGTCATTTATATTATAAATGCTCATGGGAATTCATTGTCAAGGAAGTCAATGTTTGTAATTTCATGTAGACATCAATTTTATATCTAGACTTGCTGTTTAGGCTTCTCATTTTTGTAAGTTGTTAAACATATTATGCACTTATACTTTTTGAGATTATTGACATAATTTACATTCCACTTTTAGTGGTAGTTTTTTGTTGTTTGTGTGTTGGGTTGTTTTTTTTTTTGGTGTTTTTTTGTTTTGTTTTTTGGTGTTGTTATTTGACAGGATTTTATTTTCCTCTTTGCATCCATTAACAAGATTTTCTCTGTGGATGCAAAACCTATTTATTCTACATTTAGAACAATGCACTCCCCCTTTCCCTCATAGTAATTAATATTTGAATGGTTTGTAGTTAATGTGAGTTTGTTTTTTATCCCCGTTTCTTGACATAAATGCGATTTTCTTATTTTCTCAATTGTATTAATTATTTAAAAGCATAAGTTTGAAAAGTTCAAAGATGTTTATCATACAGCTTTTGTATGCAGTCCAAACTCTAATGTAATCAAAATAAACAATTTTTTTCGCAAGAATAATGAGATTGAGAATCCTCAAATACATGTACCATATTAACTGTCTGTTTTTTTGTTTTGATTCAGATTTTACTTTGACTGACCATTTTGGAACCACTTTACACTATAAAATGTCTCAAAATAAAAGGAGATTATAATAACTTATTCAGTTATTGGTTGTGCTTATAAAACATTTTTATATGTACAAAATATGATCCAGTAGATTTACAATCCTATCATTTGAGTTTTGAAGTGGAAGCTTAATTACTCCAGATTTCTTTATACTGGACCAAGATCAGAGGATCATATCGCCCCAGTGCTAAGATTATGGTATATTAAGTGTAACTACATATATAAATAAAACTTATGCCAAAATGCAAGTGATAAATTGTTGTCACAGTGAAAATAATATTAATCTGACCCAACTTCCAGATTAAAATTCTTTATTTTTTATGAAATAGTGTCCAATTTGAAGCATAAAAGATAAAAGTTTTTACTCATTATTTAAAAGAAATAGCACAAAAATTACTGATGCATAAATCGTAGCAGTGACGATTAGCCAACTCTAAAATTGATAAAAGATAATTGATTTGAATCACAAAGAATCTTTTGAATAATTACATGTATGTTTAAATTAATCCTGTCGTGTGCCATTTTACTTGAAAATCTCTTTGAAAAATCCAGTAAAGTGAAGGTTGAGAAAACAAGCATATTTATATTTATTTATGGCTATTTATTGGCATGCAGTGTCCAAAACAAGGAGAGAGGGAGGAAGGGGGGCTTTCGTACGGCATGTTAATTAATGTTCAAACTCGCCCAAAATACTCAGAAGTCATTACAATTTTCTTCAAAGTTTAATGATTCTGTATTTAAAATTTACATAATAGATGAACATGAAACATTTTCAAAACAAGAAATACATTCTCCATTCAAACTAAAACTTTTGAGAAAATATTTTAATTATAAACAATGCAATGATTGAACGTTAAAAAAAAAATGTTAATGAAAGCAACAGTCAAGAAGTAGTTCAAAAGTGTTATATGTGTGAACATTTTCACTGTTGTTAAATTCACATTTAATAGATTAAATTATGAAATAATAGTCATTTCCAATAAACGCATTATTTTTCAACTTGTCACTATGTTGGTTACAAAGCTACGTTACTCTAGCTACTGTAGGAGTATGGCTGGAGCCTGGCAACTGTTATAAATTGTCACAACTGTTGGCATGTCATGTAAAGTACATGTGATTAAATGTCGGACCTCCATTCCCAGGCTGATTTAGGGACCTGTAGCTATGTGCCTGTTCCTTATTGAAAAAAAAAAAAAAGCAGAATGGCACAAATCAAACTTATCAGCTAATACCGGCTAAAGATCAGCATGCTAGTTCTCCTCGTTAAAAACTAGCAAAATGCTCTGTTGCTGATAAATACAATTAATTAAAATACAAGCCAACAAATTTTCTCATATAGGTTACCCCAAAGGATAAGAATTTGCAAATACATGTAAAGGTATAATTCTTGTGTGCTCAACACATGAAAGATCAGGAACCAGGGTCACTTGAATTCATTTCTTGAAGCCGCAGCTCAATTAACCTGTGAAAAATATGAAAAGTATGTCAAGTAAATGAGGATAAAACAAATGACTTTTCTTGTTTTACAGAGTAAACAAAAATGTAACATCTAAAACTATATATCAAAATACTTACTGATGAAGCTGTTGATTTTGAAATTGTTTAACAAATGTAGACCTGGATGTTTTCAGGCAATTGCCGGAATTCCGGCAGTCATAAAATTGGGGGAGGGGGAGAAAGAGAAAACAAAATCTCCTTATGTGCATAGCGCGAGCATCCAGGGACAATTTTCGACCTCTGCCGACTCAATTTCCGACACAGCAAGTGCCGGCAATGATTGCCGGAACTTCGATTAAAATGTGAATGCGAAAATAAACTACAACGACGTGATGGGTTGCAGTCTAGCAGTTTCCGTGTTATGTGAATAGTGACCAGCAAGACCAAGATCGTAAGGGATTCATGGAATTCGATTCATGTTCAACTTGAATTGGATTATATATTATATATTCCCCGATTATTCGTAAAATTATGTGAAGACTAAGACAGATATTCAACTAGTTTCGTATACCTTTTTTATTTTCTAATGTGTTTTTTTAAATAATACTTTCACATTTTTGGTACTTTGTACATTGGAGTGTTGAGCAACCCTTACGAGCTCGACAAAAGTACGATAATAGTAAACAATAGCAGCGGATTTGGTTTGGATTTTCTACTCATCTTGGTAACCACGAAGTGGTGTAAATCGAAGTTTGTGAAGATTCTGCAGTGAGTCGTGTTTAGATCTACATTATTAATTTGAATTGGGACAGATCATCGATATTCATATTTAGAACTCTAGATCTAGATCTACTTTACGCACTAGACTATCTGACAAGACTCAAATCTATAGAGAAATAAGAGACAAAAAGACATGCTAGAGAATCAAAGGGAGGGATGGATGGGGCATTTTATATGCAGGTGATATTATAATCATGGTGAGTACACACATTTTTTTTCTTTCTAAAATGTCATCTCTTTGGATTTGAACATAATGAATCTTTTTTAATGGTAATCATAAGTCTACAGATAGGTCCATATGCTATATAGTAATATAACTAATAATATGCATTGGTGTAATTTCAGTAAAATGTGCATCCAGACCGGGGGTTTGCCTCATATGCTCCAAAAAATAGATTCAGCTACGCCCTGGCCCATCTTCTTTTCACAATTTAGAACTTTCAGGCAATCTTGTGGAGGCTCAGTCAATTTAACAATGATACACTCGGTTAGTTTTTCAACTTGTATGCTTGTATGTATACATTTATCAACTTAAATGGTAAAAGTACTTTATTTTATAAGCACGTTTTATTTTTTATTTTTTTATGTTCCTTGATGGGGCTTAAGCTGTACATCTTTATAATTATAGCCAATTTCTTCTTTGTGCTGTTGGTTATCTTTTTGTATGCTGGGGACAGCATTTAAAACAGTGAGTCCTTATCTTGGAAAGGGGATAATTGCTACCCATTTGCTGTTATGTTATCCATATATTATTTTAACCTACAGGGATGTTCTCTATATTTGATGCAGTTTATAAATTACATCGAGAGCAAGCTGAAATATTGTGGTACATATTAATACCCACATTCTTTTTCATTGAAATTTGTAAATCTAAGTGACAAGGATAAAGGGAACATATTTGAAAAAAAAAAATCACCTTCACCTCACATATTCTGATTTAAGGTCACATATACATAGTATGTGTGTGTATATAATATGAAAAAGATTATATTTTTACAAATAAAAAATCAGATGACCCTTTCAAGATTTGTTGTGCCTGGACATAAAACTTCTAACAAACTAAGACTATTAAAAGATCATGAGTGTAAAAACTTACTCTAACTTTTGAATATACTGTTCTCTCTGCTGCCTGAGAAGTTTCAACAAAGGATCGTCCTCAAACTCTTCATTTGACTGAACATCTTCATCTGATATATCTATAAAATGAAAACAAAGAGGATTAACATAGTCATTCACTTTTTAAATAATGGTAAACTCCTCCTTTAGTTCAATTTTTTTTAAAGAGGAAAAGGATAAATGAATCATTATGTATTGTAAATTTTTGAAAATAATAAATAAAAAAGGAATTTCATAACATGAATATGATTTGATTCATTCTTGGTGAAACATTATTTTTTTTTTATATGTTGTATAGGTAATTTTTCAGCCACAGTTATATTAGTGAAGGAAGAATCCTGACAATAAAAATTCTCATCTCTTGTATTTTGTGCACACAAAAAAACCTGAACATTTCTATAGTAGGGAACATAATTGTAGAACCAAAATGAGATCCTCATGTAGTTTCACAAACCTCACAAATTATAAGATGCTGTCACTTTTGTCATGGGTATTGACTTTACTATAGTTATTATTGAGAATGTTTGAACATTTAATACAGAATTACACAGAATTAAAGTATACTCTCTTCATACAACAAACTAGATTATACAGTTTACATCGATATGAAAATAAAAAGGTAGAATTTCTACATAAAAGATCAATAATATTATAGATACTATAAAAATCATGATATAAAATAAAAAAAAGTGAAAGATATCTCTAATTGCCTTTAATTTTGATTCTCATAAGTTTAATAGCTGCACCCATCTAACTCTAACTAATCAGACAAAATATTAACATTTTCAGTCCTAGAAATAATAGCAAATGTAAAACTCACTGAAAAAGAAAAAAGACTTTAAACCCAAGCTCACCGAGTTTTTCTTCTAAAGGCATGCTTTGCAAGGGAGTGCTTTGCAAAGAAGGTGATCCATTTCCGAGCTTGCCGAGTGGTGAAGGAGTTTTACTGGACGCTTCAACCGGGAGTGACCTCTGAGCAGGTACAGGAGAGGGTGGGAAAGCCGAGGCCCAGCTATCTACACTTGACAGCAGCAAAGATCCATCAAATACATGGTCCCTCACCGTCTAGATCAATATGTAGGGAAAGCAAAAGCTAGTTTTACAGGGAAAGCAAACTAATTTAGTCTCACTTGTATGAGTACACTAAGAAAGTCGAGCTGGCTGCCACTATTACATGTACAACACTTCTTAATGAAGTCTGAAAAATTATAAATAAAAAATTACTTAATGCTTGTATGAAACTAAGTCAGAATTTTGTTGACAGAAAGTAGTTGATAGGTACATTTGTAAAATATTGTCATATTCTGCCTCATGTCAAACAAGGAGTTGCTACAATATTAGAGTGAATTTCCAACTTATAGGAAAATACATGAAGCAAATGTTCATACACAAAGTATGATACCCTAAACATTAGAATTAAAAAAAATTAAAATCCTTGTCAAAAGTGGAAAAAAACTGTCAACATCAGTTTTACAAACTTTTTTTCATTCAAAGTTTTCGGAGAACCATGATGATTTTATAAACAGTAAACATATACATTGAAAAGGAAATTGGGGGAGTCATAATTTAATATTTTAATTCCAAAGCTGACATTTAAAATAAAAAGTCTGTCAGCTTAGTGAGTCTGAGCAATAGTCGCATGCACAAAGAAAACGCCAAAGATATGGAACTTGAAGATTTTTCCCTACAATTTCAATCCCCTCTCAAAGAGTGACACCTTGCCTTTGGTTGGGAGGCTGGCATGCTTCAATGACCTCTAGAGCTATAGAATAATGGCTGGAGATTCGTCTCCTCGTAGGGTCACCCTAGCCAGAAGGGTCAAAAGGTAGAGACCAGACTCACTAAGAGAACTCACTAGCCCTACAGGTTGGGTTGGGGGTTAGGCATGGGGTCAAACAACCCAGTCTCGTAAAAAAAAAAAACACTGTTACAGAAACCGCAAGGAATGTACATAAAACCAGCTTGTAGAGGTAATGATGTGCATTGGTGACAGCCCTAGTGCAGCCAGTGTGCTGACAACTCTTCTGACCAAGACCATGACAAAGACCCTGATAGGGACCTGGAACATCAGAACCCTGTATGAAACTGGAAAAAACTGCACAATAATGTCGAGAAATGAACAGGTACAACTTGAAAATATTGGGCCTCTGTAAGACCAGATGGACCAGGACAGGAAGAATGAGACTAGCCAATGGAAACAGTAATCCACTCAGGAAACAAAGAGGCCTGGCACACACACATGGAGGCAACACAGACTCTACTGTCCTGAGAACTTGTATCACCAAGGATTCTCACTGCAAGATTTAATTCGAAAGGAAAAGGAGCCACCATCATCCTGTACCATGCTCCCACAAAATTAGCAGAGATCAAAGAGAAAGTAACCTTATATGAACAAGTTCAGGCGGTGATCAACAAAGGACCAAAGATAGACATAGAAATCTTGGCAGACCTGAATGCCAACGTAGGCATTGACAACAGAAACATGGAACACATGGAAATCCCGGCACAGAGTATAGAACGAGAATGGAGGATTCTTTACCGAGTTTTGCTCCTTTAATGACCTAGTAATTTGAAGCACTCTGTTTCCGCATATTCATAAGGCCATCCATCAAATAACATGGATTTGAGGCTATTAAGGCTGACATACAGACCTCGACTGACATGCTGCACCCACTCCTATGCAAGATCTGGGAACAAGAACAAGTTCCAGAGGACTGGAAAAGAGGTCACCTTGTGAAGCTGCCTAAGAAAGGAGACATGTCATCCTGTGGCAACTGGCGAGGAATTATGCTTCTATACATCCCTGGCAAAGTTTTAACTAGAATCATGTTGGAGAGACTGAAGACCCATCAAGACAGAGATTAAAAAGCGTAAATGGGGCTGGACAGATCACACACTCCGAAAGCCTATAACCAACATCACAAGGCAATCCCTGGAGTGGAACCCCCAAGGCAAACAAGGTTAGTCGCACGAAGCAGACTTGAGTTGACGGCATGGCACTGAGGCAGAGAAAAAAGCAGCAGGTTCCACATGGACTGAGCTGAAAGAAAAGGACACGCCAAAACCGAGTCCAGTGGAGGGGAGTTCTTGCAGCTCTATGTTCCACTGGGAAACAAGCGATTTAAGTTAATTTCAATCCATTCCAAAATTGTTGCTTTCTTATAAAAACCCAAGAAGTTTCTATTACTTACTTGACCAATAGCACTCTGAACATTCGGTCCAGGCACGTGTGGTGGGGTTACTTCTTGGTCTGAATTTTCTACTGAGTGGCCATCTTTAGGGTGTCCAGACTTTTCTTTCGTTTTTGCTTTGGTTAAACTTCCCATTCCAATCTTTGGATCGCCTGAAGATTTCACAGGATGAGACCTAGGAAGCTTTCTGTTTTTTCTTACATCACCGCCATCATCTACTTTCACAGTATTAATACAAGATATATCAGATTCTTTATTGTGAGATATATGCTGCCCATGCTTGGAGGATTTTGTAGAGGCTGAAGAAACTGAAGCATTGGGTCTTAATTGCTCAGGTATTGTGTCGCTATCGGATGAGCACATATTTTCCTGGTCATGGCACATTTTAGATAAAGACTTATTTGTAAAGTTTGCCTTGGACCGCTGTGCAGTAAGCTCTTTTTGCTTCACAGAAGAAACCATCTTTTCCTTTTTACTAGTACCTTTTGAATCTACATCAGTCAATACTTCGTCATTTATCTCACTTGAATGCCTTTGGAAATTGTCTTTGTTAGATTTACGATGTTCTGAGTGTTTTACATGGCCTGCTTCCTTTGGGCCCATTTCCGAGTTTGGTTTTTCTGCCTGCAAGAATTTGTGGTAAACTTGATGTTCATTCTCAATACCTCTCATTTGTTTAGGGCTGGACAGATCACACACTCCGAAAGCCTATAACCAACATCACAAGGCAATCCCTGGAGTGGAACCCCCAAGGCAAACAAGGTTAGTCGCACGAAGCAGACTTGAGTTGACGGCATGGCACTGAGGCAGAGAAAAAAGCAGCAGGTTCCACATGGACTGAGCTGAAAAGGACAAGCCAAAACCGAGTCCGGTGGAGGGGAGTTCTTGCAGCTCTATGTTCCACTGGGAAACAAGCGATTTAAGTTAATTTCAATCCCTTCCAAAATTGTTGCTTTCTTATAAAACCCCAAAAAGTTTCTATTGTAACATTATAAAACAAACAAAAATAGTATGACAAATCAATAAACAATATTGCAGCCGTTTCCTTTGTTTGAGTAATATGTTCATTGTTAATGTTTAACACGTACTATTTAAAAAAATAGACTGGACATTAAAGAAACTCCCAGAGAAAACACCTCTTTCCAATGTAATGTATTTGTAACAATTATCAATCAACATAATTCCTTACCTCTCAATAACTTAACCTAATTTCTCAACTCAAGCTCTAAGTCTAAAAACCTTATCAAGTTTGTGATTTGCCATATTGTGCTAATTATGCTGCTTACTTACTTGACCAATAGCACTCTGAACATTCGGTCCAGGCACATGTGGTGTGGTTACTTCTTGGTCTGAATTTTCTACTGATTGGCCATCTTTAGGGTGTCCAGACTTTTCTTTCGTTTTTGCTTTGGTTAAACTGCCCATTCCAATCTTTGGATCGCCTGAAGATTTCACAGGATGAGACCTAGGAAGCTTTCTGTTTTTTCTTACATCGCCGCCATCATCTACTTTCACAGTATTAATACAAGATATATCAGATTCTTTATTGTGAGATATATGCTGCCCATGCTTGGAGGATTTTGTAGAGGCTGAAGAAACTGAAGCATTGGGTCTTAATTGCTCAGGCATTGTGTCGCTATCGGATGAGCACATATTTTCCTGGTCATGGCACATTTTAGATAAAAACTTATTTGTAAAGTTTGCTTTGGATCGCTGTGCAGTAAGCTCTTTTTGCTTCACAGAAGAAACCATCTTTTCCTTTTTACTAGTACCTTTTGAATCTACATCAGTCAATACTTCGTCATTTATCTCACTTGAATGCCTTTGGAAATTGTCTTTGTTAGATTTACGATGTTCTGAGTGTTTTACATGGCCTGCTTCCTTTGGGCCCATTTCCGAGTTTGGTTTTTCTGCCTGCAAGAATTTGTGGTAAACTTGATGTTCATTCTCAATACCTCTCATTTGTTTGGCACTTAAGTTTTCTTTGCTGATTTTAACATCTTTTTGATTTTTTTCTTTAGCAACCACAACAGTATTAGATATTAATTGATTTGGTGGTAAATCTCTTAAAGGTCTTTTCGTCTTTATTTTTTCAGCTCCAGAACATATTGTATGACTTTGATTCGAACTTTCATTATGATTTTCCATTGTGTTATGTTTATCAAGTGGTGTAGGGGGTGAAGTAGAGCCTGTGGTTGCCTGTGATTGACCAAGATCAAAAACCTTGCTTTTGGCATCACCAACAATTTGCACACCAAAGTTGTCAATATTAGAGACAGAACTTCCATTCCCATCCAAATTGGAAGATGCTTTGATGTTTTTGTTGAGCGTTGGATCGCCACAAGTCTCTGATTGTATGCTTGAATTATTGGCATTATATGCATTGGGAGCACAATGAGGTAATGAATTGTCACTCCTGACATGTGGCTGCATGCTATTCTGAGGAAGGTTGGTAATATTGGCTGTAGATGAAATGTGGTGGGACAGATCTTGACTTTTGGTTTTTCTCTGCAATCTCTCAAGCACTGGATCTACTTGCAAGCTTGGCATATCCAAGGGCACCTTAGGTGGGAGAGGCTCCTGTTGATATTAAGGTAAAAAAAGTAATCAAATATTTATTACACTTTTTACCGTATTGATAAAAAAAAAAAAAAATTGAACACAACACATTCAGACCAGTGAAAAAGAACTTTATATTGAGACTCCTTATATTAGGAAAGGGAATGATTAAGTTTTCAAATTTACATATCTTTACACAATTATTTTAAGCTATAGCAAACAATGTTTTAAATACACAAGAAAATCATGTTCAGCATGTATCCTTTAATAGGCAAAAATATAAATGAATGAATTGTCAAGTCAAAGTAGAACACTTCTTTATAAATATGCAAAACCAACAGCTCCCATAATAGGTCGCCGTACAGGATCCCCCAGGGAAACCTAGGAGACGTTAAACCCGGAGAGAGGGAGAGAATTCTCTCCCTCCCTCTATAGAGATCTCCCATAATAGGCAACCCGTAAAATCAAAATTACCAAATGAGCTATGAATCTGAACATGTTTAACCCGTTTAAATACTATTGCTTCTCAACAATCTGCAGCTGAGAAATCATAACACTTTTCTTACTCAACAGAAATTAAAAGGTCAAATTGCAAAAAGTATTTTACAACAATGTTCTTAAAAATTTCATACCGGCACAGTTTCCTCATCCTTCTCCAAAAGCAGAGCCATTTTTTGCCTTTCAAACTGTATATCTACCGGAGTTACAAGCATTCTGTGAGACATCAAGCGTTTGCGGAATTCCTCCAACCTTGCATCCATCTCAGAACTCTGTAAAAAGTACAACATTACACGATAAATTTTAATCTCGTGCAAAATTGTTTACCTTCATCCATGGAGTACTTAATAACAGGCCTATTCAACGTGCACCATTAGAAATAATGTGGAGGCGGTTACAATTTTCCTAACAAATTCGTGTTTTATATTACAAAAATGCTTGAAAGGCATATAAGAATTATTTAGGATTATAAAAGAAGAATAAAGAAATAAATTGCAGGCTTACACATATATAAATAGTACACAGTAGGCCTTTTATCCTTAAAACACTATTGTTTCATATACTGTCTATAAGCGTTCCGGTCAAATTAAAAAGAAAAAAAAAGAGCTTTACAGGGCATAATAATAAAATTGCCAGCCTATGAAGCACTTTATAAGTTTATTGTGTCAAAAAATTAAATAACATTAGTGGGATCAAATAAATGGAAAAAAATGGTTAAATTGAAAAGGACTATAAAATTGAAATTTAATTAAGACAAAAATAGCTCCAACCTAGGATAGCTTCAATATCTTTTGTTTTGGCTCCTTCTCAGATGGCAGGTTTATCTTACGAAAATTGTTGAAAAATATATTGCTCAATGTGAAGCAATGGTAATGCTTTAATTTAAAGTCAAATGCTTCTGAGATCTTGAGCAGTGTATCACATAGAGAATTTCTGCACACATGGTTGACGATGGAGGAAAAGACTATGTAGCGAAACTTTGTCCACTGACAGGTTGAATCATTTGCTTTCTTTAAACCACCTCTGTTTAAACTTGAAGTAAACTCTCCAAACTTTTCAAAAAAACTATATGTGTCCTCGCGTTCTTCACAAACATCATCTTTCTGTGTCACATAACCAGCAATATAAACTAAACTTTGTTTTATCTCATCTTTCAATGAATATTCCAACTCTGGGGCAACTTTTCTACCAACCCACAAACATCCTCTGCCCATTGAAAATTGACATTTATGACAACAATGACCAGAGTCTGTAGAAAACTCATCAATATCAGCAAGTAATCGCAGCAATACTTTTGTTTGAAATATATTAACTTTTTCTAGTATTTGTTGGACATTAATAAAGAAGCCTATGTTCCACCACTGCCCTGTCTTAATTTTCTGAAGGCCTTTTCAATGGGATCTATAGTGAACTTTAAAAGTAAAACAGAGTCGGAAGATTCCAACAAAAATTTAACAAGATTATTGATGCCATTGCAAAGACAGAAAACTCCTTTATCTTGTTTAATCGAGCATCATCTTGAGAATAAATGGCTTCACACAGAGGGTCTCAAAGACGTTTGACTTCAAGAATAGATTTTACACTCATTATCTTCCAAAATTCAATCACTTTAGAAATAAAATTTACTGTCCCATCCACATTGTCCTCTTGCATACCATTTGATTTCATCCATTTTTCTCCTTCTACTAAATCCCTTGGTAATCGATAGACAGTAATCTTGTCATTATCATTTATAATCTAAAAAGAATTATAGGAAAAGAGAAATTAATAGGCTATATCACTACATAAGCGGACGACCCAAGACTTCCTAAATATTACAATGCCCTATTCACTACACTTCAGTATTACTAGATCTATGACTTGGACTACAAACCACAGTAGGCTTATGAGTTTACAAAGTAAACACTCGTTAACTCCCACAGTGTAGATCTAGATTCTAGACTAGATTTAGATATAGACTGAATTTCAGATCTAGAATGTAGAGGTCTAGATCTAGATCTAGATCTAGTAATTATTTTTAAGGATTGTGTATACATTATACTTTGCAGTCACTAGATCAGTGTAGATCTAGATCTAGATTCTAGACTAGATTTAGATCTAGACTGAATTTCAGATCTAGAATGTAGAGGTCTAGATCTAGATCTAGATCTAGTAATTATTTTTAAGGATTGTGTATACATCATACTTTGCAGTCACTAGATCTAAGTGGAGAAAGTTTTCTAAATAAGATATTCTCACCTTTTAGGTTCAGCAAAAAAAAACAAAAAAAACAACATTGCTGTCAATAAAAGATATAAATCCTCAAAAAAATTGATTCTAATCGAAAGCTAAGGAGGCTTCCATCTTGGAAATATTTAACTTTGCCTTGTTTGCACCATCCCAAGTTAAATTCTAAAATATTTGTAGAAGTTTTCTAAGTAAACTAGATTCATGTAATTACACTGAAAAATGTTTATTTTTTATTTTTCAATTGAATTATTATGATTAACTTTTAAAAATATATAAAAAAAACATTTCATGGGACTTGAAAGTGGTAAAAGACGTTTGGTCTTTTGAAAAAAATAATTTTGGCTTCTAGTCTGAACTTTAGCCGCCTTCAACAGAGAGAAGTAATCACCGCCTCCACATTTTAAAATGGTCTGCACGATGAGGAGGCTGTTAATATAGTAAGCTATGCCTTCATCCCATTTACTGGCTATGATGAACAAACAAATATTGAATTTTAAAACAGGTTACATAATTTCCAAACTTAACGGGTCCCCATGTTGGTTGATGTTTTTTTTTTTCGTTGCTGTGAAAGCTTTACTTACCTTAGAATTTACATTTTTTTTAAAGAATTTAATAAAAAAAAAAATGTTCACACAACACGCACATAGAAAGTTTTTTTATAGGATACCTTGAGCTTGATATTATATTCCTTAAATCAATCTTAAGTAACAATTCAAGGAAAAACATATACTTTTAGTGTTTATTCTAAGAGCCTTAGGTTGAGCTGCATTATCATTTTCTGTTTTGAATATTTTATTTACCTTTGAAGGCTTACTATGAGATGGCTCAATATCCCTGCTGGGCTGGTTGTGACTGTGGGATTCTTCCATTTTTCTGCGGAACCTCCAGCGAGCTAGAATATCACCACAATTAGGTTTGGCTGGGGACGCTAGCTGCCTGTGTCTTTCTTCTCTGTTCACAACTAAATTTCAAAACCGTACAAATTTGTGTAAAAAAACAACAAAGAAATAGAAAAAATTATACATATATCCTGTTAAAATTAATGAAACTACTCATTATTTCCAGACTAATTTAAAATTACATAACACAACTTTCTTGGTACCCATTTCAACCGCAGATTACTTTATCTCTCTATCAATGGTACCTGGTAAAAAATCCACCATTTGCTTTTCTGCTTGTGATGCTTACCTCTCTATTATATAAAATTCACAGGCTACCAAACCAAACAGATAAATATTAATGAGCAGCCTCTTAAACTTGTGTATGCTAGAAGGATCTCATTAGTTTGAAATAAACTGTTAAGCTACAGTTACCTCTGGCATTGATGAAAGTTGGCCTGTATGAGGGAGTATCAACATCAGAACTACCATGGTCACTTAGAGAGCAAGAGGTGCCTAAGCCATCTGTGCTCACAATTGGTCCCGATGACACAAGGCTTATCTCGCTGGATCAAGAGAAAAATGTGCAAGTTTTACACACCATCCATGTAAATTTCAAACTACTGGGAAAATAATAAGAATCACATGATATTAAGGAAATTACCAAACACTTTGTTTTTCACAAAAACACAAAAACATGCAGGGGGAGGGGGGGGTGACACTATGCAGCTACCAAAATTTGGTTAGACAAGGCTCCCTGGGAAACCTTTTGCCTATAACTTTGCATAACATGATGCATAACTGCATTAGGGGTTGTTGCAGAAAGAATAAACCTAGTGGTAGAAAAATGATGGTCCATCTCATAGTCAAAGAGATTTTTTTTTATAACCGTATAGGATTAAATCATGGCACACAGATAGATTTCCACAGAGAAACTTCAAAAGAAAGGTCAATAAAAATTACACTACTAGATGTGACATATGTGTATGCGATACAAAATAAACAAGGGAATAGCCACTTTCCCTCTGCATCTTAGAAAATTCATAGGTATCTTTGTGGATGCGTTTTAATGATGAACAGACAAATACCTGGAAAAAAAAGACTGCAGAGGAATACATGTCACTAAAAGAAATAGAGAGGACTAGTTACAGGAATATGAGGGACAGTCACAGAGTAATCAAAGGGTTCACATGTAAAAGGCATTACACAAACTTAAATAAGTCAAGCAATTATGATAATCAAACAAGTAAAAAAGAAAATACCTCTTAGAAAGTAAAAGATCAGCTTTAGTTTGCAGGTGCAATGTTGCTTCATCCATAGCAAGCAACGCTTCCTTTGTAAGCTGAAAAATAGAACATGAAGTTTTATTGCAAGATGATTTCAAGCCAAACAACAAAACAAAAAAATACTTTCACAAAATTTGTAAACAACTTAAATTCATTACAGCGGCTATATAGATATTGGATTTATCAATGCAGCACATGTAAATATTCTGATATCCAAGTTATCTGTATTTGTATCTCCTTGAAATTTTACAGCCAAAGGATTGTTTTCAATTGATTAGAACTGACAAAAGTTTATAACATAACTGTGATTTACTGGTTGTTGTTTTTTTCATAAAAATTTATATTAAAAGCTGCAGAGTTTTATACATGTAAATGCTTAAGCAAAAATTTAACAAGAAATCGATTCAAAGAATATTTTGTGGTAGAGACATTCCATTAAGGCAAAACTAGCATTGACATTCCTCAGCAGAAGGAAACTTAGAAAGAAGCTGGAACTGACAAAGGCAAAACCGTTTCTTGGAGAATACAATTATAACAACCATACTCTAAATGTATATTTGAAATATTTGAGCTGTAATTAAGTCAAATGGATGTATCAGACATTAATGTATACATAAACACTTTCAGGGATGACAACTGCATGCATATCAATATGAAAATAGAGTTCATAAAACGGTAGGGAAAAAAATGATTGAAGAAAAGAGACTTTTAGGCTAAAATAGAAAGACTATCTTCTGTTGTAAAAATGTCCAATATAACATCATTTTATTGATTTGCATGTTATACTTTACCGATAAAAGCTTATTTAGAAAAAAAATAGGCGTAGGTGTAGAGTATAGAGTTTATAAGTCTTTTCAGGATATGATGTACACTTAACTTTTAAATCACAAACACAAGTAATTTTAAGGCAATGGCATAGGAGGAATCTAAAATAGCAAGTCCTTTTGTTCCATTAATTTAAAGGCCAACTAACCTTAATTCCTTGCTTTGAATCATTTTTCAGATTCTTGTTGATACCGAAGTTCATTTCTCTCTCCATCTTATCTGAATTGGAATTTGATGTGTCCCTCTTTTGTTTTGCACCAGACTGAAGCCACCAAAACTCCTGCTTTTGCATTTCTTTCTCCTTCATCCGCTCCTCTCTTGATTTAGGTTCAGATTCACGAAATCTGTTTATGTATCTGTTGAAAAAATTAGTAATGTGTCATCTTTTTTGTGTTTTTGAATTCAAAATTTCTTAAACTACTAACACACATGTGCATTAGTCATCTATAAAAAGTTATTTGGAAATCATAAAAACATTTCTTATTGGCTGAATATCCAAGAAAGCTACGAATCTAAAAGATCAAGACTGCAACATGTGAATTTGAATAAAGCCAACTGTGACTTACAATTTAGTAACTTATAGTTTAAAGTCTGTGATTGCACCTACTGCTTATTTTTACTTGCATCACACATCTCTGGCTGCCTCAAAAATATATAAACTACTTAAATTTTCAAACCTTTTATTCTCTTTAGGAAAAAAAACACCCTTTTTTTTTTAATTAAGACCACATACAGAATTTTTTTTTTTAACACCTAATATTACTATTACAATTTTTTTTTATATCTTAGAAAGATGTTTGAATTTGCAGGTCTTACTATACACAGAGGCTTCCTAATACAAATGGAAACAATACTTACTTTTGAAGAGTAGATTCTTCAAAGTGTGCATCATCTTCAGCATGAGTTAAAGTGGTCTCATTTTGAGACCTGTGCCGATCATAAAACTCTAATCTGTTGGCAGCTTCTTGAACATCAAGATTAGACTCTTCAGACAGTGTGAATTCAGTTGCTGCTGTATGAGCACTTGTGTCAGCTATAAAACTGAGTAATAGGATTTTTTTTATGTAATAAGAAGGGCCTGTATTAAAATATAATTTTACTACATTTAAGCCTCACCATTATTATATACATCTACTGAATCAAACATTCTTTAAAAAATGCATTACATAAGAAAAAAAAAAAGCAAGTACATTAAAATATTAATTTTATACAAGTGTGTGCATGACCAGCAAAAACATAATTTTCATTGATTGAGATCAAACTGAAATTCTTGACACTAACGAAATATTTCGAACTTGAGTAAATGATGTCGATCCAAATCAATACAAAAGTTGTCCAATATGACACAAAGAAGCAGTTCTTTTTATAGGACATTGCTCTAGGGTGCTTGCAGGATTGTTCAATGCATTTCTGATATAAAAAGTTCTTTACTGCTAAGAGGAAATGAAAAAAGTATTACAAAAAAAACAAAAAAACATTCTCAACAACTAAGCCATACACAAAAGGCAGCCAATAATCTTAATTCAGATATATTATATATACATTCTCAAGTCAACTTGCCCAAAACTACTCACTGTATCCCCAATCGTTATGTACAAAAATTTTCTTTCTCTCTGTTTACAAAAACGTTAATGAACACAATAATTGGTACTGAGATAAACTATACAGGAAATTTAAAAAGTTTCAATCATACAAGGAACACCTGAAAGTGTTTATATAAGTTGGTAAGATCATTGTTTATAATCAAACTGGGGCATATACATTTATGTCATCAATTTTTTTGTTCTGAATATAAATAAATTTGAAAGCACAAGTACCTTGGTGAAGACGGCCTTTCACTCTCAGGCCACACTTCATCAAATTGAGGAGTATCATCTTTTCTATGTGAAGTTTCATCTTTACTGACAAATGGTAAATTTTTCAATGTTGTCATGGAAGATGAAGAACAGGCATTGTTGTTTTTGCTCAACTCTCTCATGCCTTTAAATGCATTGGTCTCAGAGGCTCGCTGAGATGTTTGGATTGCCTAAGAAAGACCAAATTTGTAATAAAAAAAATACTTGATTAATCATCATAAAAAACGACCAGCAGCTCATAATGTATACATATTTTAAGACAAATGCTAGATTTTTATAATCAAACCACACTGTAAAAGACAGTATGTATAGTTTCAACAGAAATCAATGACTTTTATCTATTTACAACTGGGGAGTAAAATAATTTGGAAATACATGTACATGCAAAGATACAGTCTTATTAAAAAAAAAAAGAAAAAACTGCACATAAAAAAAACCACACAGGCATACACACACATATGAATAATTAAGTTTGTCTCTGATTAACAACAACAAAACACAGATTGATGTGAGCCAATCTAAACCAAAATTAATTTTGTGTTAACAATACCAAATTAGGCAATAAAATCCATGTAATCTAGTTAGAAAAAAAATGTAAGATTACCAGCATCCCATCAACATATTTTTGGGGACTGGGAAAGTAAAACGACTTTGGCACAGGTTCTGTGGAGAATAGGTCTTTACTCCTGTTGACACAAGGTATATAAGCAAGCATTAAATTGCAAGAACTCTAAATGGAAATATGATTGCTTTATATAGAAAAAAATTATTACAATGAAGATCATATTTATGCAAATTTAAAACCAAAGTGAATAGTAATTAGTCGAGCAGCAAAAATTAATACATCTTTTGTTTAAAACTATTTCCCATGTCTTGAGAACAAAACAAAAAGGTGTTTTCCCAGGGTAAAGTAAAAAAAAAAAATTCATGGCAAAAAAGTGAAGACAGAAGAAATGATTTCTTTTTATTTACTATTGATAATATGTATACCCTTTGCCCCATTATAATTGCTCCCTCTTCTTATTATAAATTTGCAACATCTGACACAGACATCATCGGAAATGCCCCTCCGTTCCTTTCTGTTAAAATCAGTTCTTATCTGTCTAACAAATGAAATCTCATATGTTGAATATTTAGGTGCCTGTTTTTCTTGATACAGTCGTATCCGCCAAACCAGGGAACGTGAAATCGAGATTCAGGAGGACATGAACTTTTCTATAAAATGTCATCGTAAAATCAGGAAACATTACCCGATTAATTGGGGGAAAAAATCACACATCACTATTGAATGGATGTAGTTGGGGCAGATTGTTCAAAAAGATGTCATTGCGGTGTGAGACCTATTGACCAACTTAAAACTTGAAAAGAAATCGAGTATGATGTCCCTTTGATAAAATATCACTGCTTTTTACAAAGAAAGATATATTTAAAGAACAAAAATGGAATGCATCATTTTGCTTGTTGAATTATTATTAAGGGTGATCTTGACTCCAAGTCCAAAGATGTTTGTAGGACTAGGAGTTGTGTAGTAATGAATTTACTATATAAGCCTTAATTAAATAAAGGGCCACTAAGGGTGAATTGCAAGTGTAATGAGGTTTATGGGTGCAAAAATTGTGATTTAATACAGTAAAATAATCTTGGATTTAATCAATACCACAGAGGTATACATACATTTATATAAAATACTTTCTTTTTACAAAATGAATACTGTTATAATGGTGTCTGACATTGAGGGCCCAGAATAAAAAAAATACAGTTGACTAAAGAGCTTTTTATAAATAATTATAAGAGAAAACATTGATGTGTAAATTGTACTGTACAGTAAGTAATTATGCTTTAGGCCTCTGTGACCAGGCTTAAATCGAGAGGAAATGTAGATCTGGAATTGATATCAGATGCTTTATCAGTGTGAATCATTTAAATTAACCGCTTGTCAAGGCTACATGACAAACCTAGTGAATGTCTTAAAAATTAATAATTCACCATTAGATTCTAAAAAGAAACATAGTTTTATGTATATGTGTCATGTGCGAGATATACTTGGGCTTTATTTGGTTCAAACAATCGACATTATAATTCACTAGGCTACTTATTCCCTACTTCTTGTTACTAGTTTTAACAATCACTAGTTTTGTTTTCGTTTTAATCACGATTAAGCTGGTCCGACTGTATTCTAATGTATATCCCAAAGCACTCAGTCTTGAATCATATTCACTCATATAATAGATAGATGGTCTACAAATAATCAACTAGAATGTGAATTGAATTTTGTTGCAATAAAATGTTGTATCCTACTTTTTGAAACAAAATTGCTCATAAGATCACAAACGTGACATGTATCACCATGGCCAAAGAGGTGCTAACCACTTCAATTAGCCTTTTAGGCTCTCGGTCTATAGATCTAAATGTAACATTACAACTAGGATGTAAATAATATCTAGATAGCTAGATATATAAATGTTTAAATATAAGAGCACAAGTGTTACATTGTTTTCTTTAAAGTCTAAAATCTTCAAATATAGATCCAATTACGTAGACCCAACTTAATATACATTTGTACGAGTTGGAACACGATCCTGGTAAATTTTTTATTGTCACGCGATGTTTCTGGTGGTTTGATCAAACAACTAGATCTAGACTGATTAGACTAACGCAAAATATAAATGTACACCACTTTATTTAAAATATTTATAGTGTAATGTTCCCTCTACAATATAAAAACGATCATCCACGTTCAAAACAACGACAGTAAACATACTTATGCTGACTGAGGTGAGACATAGTTGAAACCGTTGCTAAACATTCCTCAAATCGCCGCCATTTTGACGCTACGGTGGTTGCAAAACTATAACTAGCGAGCGAGATGGTAGATACCCTCTACAACATAAAAACGATCATCCACGTTCAAAACAACGACAGTAAACATACTTATGCTGACTGAGGTGAGACATAGTTGAAACCGTTGCTAAACATTCCTCAAATCGCCGCCATTTTGACGCTACGGTGGTTGCAAAACTATAACTAGCGAGCGAGATGGTAGATTTAAGTTGCTTTTTCAAAGTAATTATTAATGCTGAGCCAGTATAAAAAATGGAAAAATCATATTGATTATGATTTATTAAGTTCCAGTTCACAGCATTCACCAGGAAATTACAAAGCAAAAGTAATTTTCCATATCGCAGCCCATAATTTATTCGTTTTCAACATTACTTCGTCACTTTTTAGACTATTCAGAAAGCAATCATGGCGACGTCCGGCAGCAACGCTTCTTTAGCGAAAAGCAAACAGCCTCTAACGAAAGATCAGATACTTAGTGGTTTCAATGAACTTCGGCAACAACAAAGGATGATGGCATCTAGGATATCTGAGATTGAAATGGATATGAAAGAGCATGAGTATGTTAAATGCTTCGATTTTGACAAGACTAGATTCTAGATCTAGATCTAGAAATCTAAATCTAGAATAAAACTTTACTCTGTGTTTCTAAATTTGACTTATCTAGATCTAGAATCTAAGTTATGTAGACTCTAATATGGTCCCGTATGCACCTCTACATCAGCTTAATAAGTTTTATCTCTAGAAGCTCTCAACGCATTAAGTTTGATGTAACCGGTGGGAGCACGGTGGCCCTGGGGTAGAACATCGGCTTCCGACACAAAAGGTTCAAGTTCAAACCCTGGCGATTTCTGATTTCGCTCCCTACTGGTTGGGTCGGTGTCTAGTTACTTTATAGAAGCTTCTTATAGAATTGGTCTTTGATGGTCCTTGAGCTAACCCTTAGGCGCCGTATGCAGCTCTAACGATTTTTTTTTAACTTTAAAAGTAAAAATCATATTGATTATGATTTATTAAGTTCCAGTTCACAGCATTCACCAGGAAATTACAAAGCAAAAGTAATTTTCCATATCGCAGCCATAGTTTATTCGTTTACAACATTACTTCGTCACTTTTTAGACTATTCAGAAAGCAATCATGGCGACGTCCGGCAGCAACGCTTCTTTAGCGAAAAGCAAACAGCCTCTAACGAAAGATCAGATACTTAGTGGTTTCAATGAACTTCGGCAGCAACAAAGGATGCAGGGCTGAAGTTCATAGTTAGTATGCAACTATTTATTCATGTAGTTAAGTAAAGCTAGAGGCTAAGCTAACAATCATTTCCGCTGACCCATTGTGATCATCAGACACACCATTAAATACTGCATACAAACAATGCTGCTGATGCGCCTACATTAGATCTGGGCTTGTAGATCATGACATTTCATAAATTTTTATTGAATTTTAATATTAGGAAGAAGGTATCATGGATTCTAGTTTCCCATTAATAATAACGCTAGATCTAGCTCAACATGTATGCTAGTTTAGGTGTAGATCTAGGCTCAAGCTTGTGGCATTAAAAGACACACGAATCTTGATTAGAGAATTACCAAAAGAACACCATTCTGTAATGTTTTAAATGCGTTGAATTTATATAAGTTTAAGAGAGACTAGAAATTGAAGCACATTATATATACAGTCTACTGAAGTGTGTTGTGAATTTTATCAAGGGCGGCTTGTGCCTTTGGGCAGGGTGGGCAGTGCCCGCCCTGTCTCGCTAAAAGGGGTTTGTGTTACAAAAATACAATATAAATAATAATATTATGCCAAAAATGAAAATCAATAATAAATGTATCCGTCAGAATCTGCAACTATTGGAGATAAAACCATAGTGCGCTCTTTACTAGCGCGACGTGGTTTAGATCTACGTAGGTGCCCGGATAGCAGGGGCAGACTATTTCCAAGTTTCAACATCGCGCGCGGTGCCCAGTAGAGTCCCCTTTCACCAAAGTGGGCTAATGTGAATTTGCCCAACCTCCTTGTAGTATTCCTAATACAAAAATTGGACTTTGACCCTAACGCTTTCTATGTCTTTATGCCAAGTGGGGCTAGCTAATTTTTCCGATGTTTTTAACCAAATCCTTTTATATTTCTTGAAGTAATAACTCTAGGCCTTTACATTGATTAAAACAAGTCTCTGGTGGTCAGTTTAATTTAAACATATACATATAGGCCCCCTATTGATAATAGAATCATCATATTTATTGTTTTTAACCTTAAAATTTAAAACCAGCAATGAATTAAATAACTTTAGCATTAGTGCAAACAGGCAATACAATATGACTGAAGATTGAGCCTGTAAGGCAAGCCACAGAGGGATGGGCTAAGGCGGTGTCATTTTCAGGCATCTGAGGAAATGTGTGTTGCCGTCTATTCACAGTTCACAGTTCCACACACACAAAGTTAAACCAGACAGTGCAAGTTAGCCTAGAATCTCTGGTTCAATCATTCTTAGCCTAACCCCCCACCCCTGACACACATTCACTTGTTGCATTGAGGAGTTGTGCACTGCATTGTCAGTAGTCACGTCAGTGACTGTTGCTGTCGGTATTGTGAGATACTACTCCAGAATACTGTAATAGTTTGGCTTTTTCATTGTGATATAACTAGGTCTAAAATCTACTTACTTGCAATGGCTGTATTAACATTTAACAACGCAGGAATCTATCGCTGAGTGTTCGGATTTAAATAGGAAAGTCATTGACAAGTTTTCACTCTAAAGTCCTGTCGAGATGAATTCCTATATATGTATATAACAGAAAGATCAACACCACCGTCACAATTAAGTAAGGAACATCATCATCATCATCATCATCATCATCATAACTATTATCATCATCATCATCATCATCATTATAATAATAATAATTATTATTATCAGCACTGCCACTTTGCCTGACCTGTTTTTTAAGGCACCAGTCGCCACTGAATTTTATTATTCTCATTTCCAAAAAGGTATTTAAAACGATAATTAACACATTGCCATAAAATCTAATTTGTGGGTAGGTCTTGGAATTTTATACTGTAATGTATGTATACATAAACTTTTATAAATATTTTAAAGTATACTATTTGTATATATATATATACTCTTTTCATTTTCTCTCCAGCCTTGTAATAGATGTTTTGAAAGGAGTCGACCCATCACGCAAATGCTTCCGTTTGGTTGGAGGAGTACTTGTTGAAAGATCTGTTGATGTTGTTTTACCTGGGTTGGTCTCAAATCGAGAAAAGGTGTGTACCGACCTTTTGGTTATAATGTTAAATTATTTTAAAATCATCTCTCTATCTATCTGTCTGTGTACCTCTCTTTAGGAAATGGAAGTGCTTATAAATATAGCTAGCCAACAAATGGTAAGGTAACCCCAACACCCCAATGACAAAATTCTCTTTTTTTCGCCAATTCACAATGCTCTCACAACTTTTTTTTTTATAATCATCAATGTGTGAATAGTCTGAGACTACATGAACATCAGATTCGTCACCTCCTTCTAGTTGAAATAACAACACTCAGTCTTGTTGTTGCCTTACAGAGCTGTAGCTAGACAATCATATGACTTAAAAGACATGGTGATATTGGAGCACTATCAATATGATTGGTTTCATTCTGCATTTTTTCTATCTTTTCCTGTAGTTATTTGACAATTGTTTGTATCCTACATCTCACCTTCTCATGGAAACTTATGGATCTGCTATCATACATTTAATTATCGGGTGAATGCTCATAAAAAATTACAGGGCTGTGTGTATTAGAAAAAAAATGCATCTCTTTATAAATTTGCCTTCAAAGATGCGGTATTCTAAACGCAGTATTTTATGCGAAAGATGCAAAGCGAGCAGGCAATAATCAAAAGAGGAGAGAGGTTTTTCTGTATAGCGATAAAAAGAGAGGGTGCATTCATTTAGTTTGAAAATATGGATTTAAGCACATAGTGAAACATTATATTAAACTGCCATATGTATTAAATATTTTTCACAATTATTGCTTTTAATACGCTTTTTTACATGCAATATTTTTGCAAAATATCTCTGAATTTCAAATTAACTTTTTTTTTCTTAAATTAAGACCAAAAAAAAGTTAATTTGAAATTCGGAAATTTATTAATAATAAAAACTTGAGCCAGATCAAGAATTTTTGAATACCTGATTCGAGTGTGTACTAATCCTTTATTTTCAATGTCTGTAGATGAAAGAATTTGTCGCCTCGTTAAAGACAAGTTTGGAAAACAAAGGCAAAGAAATCAACCAATTTAGAGAAACTCATGGTATCCAGATCAAAGGGGATGAAGCCAAGGACGACAAAGAAGTGGAATCATCCAGTAAAGGTGGAGAGAGACAAGCCAACATTTTAGCAAATGTTTAACAATGTGTGTGAAATGGTGTGTCCTGTGAATTTTTCAATTGCCAATATAATATTCAATGTTAAAGCTTGACACGTGATGTGTATGCATGTACTTTTTTATGGAGACAATTGGGTCAGAATGAAGGTAGTAATGATACATGCATATGGTGTCAATTGTCAAATAAATTGATTTAATGTTTGATCTCCTACACCAATGAACATTGTGAAATGATTTTTCTTTCACAAATAAAGTATAAAATGATGCAATGAACTCTTCAGCTTTTCAAGCCCAGCAGCTCTTAATAAAAATGACATAATTTTTGTGCCTCCACATGCCAAGGTGTAAGGTTATTTTCCTTAAGTTAGCATATGTTTATTTCTGAGGAGATTAACATCTAGATAATTGAATCGATGAATGTTTTGATTCAATAAATTCAGAGAGCAGTAAATACTTAAGGGTCCAGATTTAAAACGGTTGCCAAATTTGGTATAGAAAGTGAAGATAAAGGTTTAGCAATATTAAAATAAATAGTGGAATACTGGGAAGGCTTTCAGTCTATGTGTATTTTATTCCAAGTTAACATTCAGCAGTTACTGTAAAGTATTAAAAAATGAGTGCCTCAAAAGTAAAGTATACATCCATAGGTTACTTAAGTGGTTTCCACTATAGTTCATGAAATTGGTGACATGTGGTTTTGAAATAAATTTTAATTTTAGAACGATCATTTTGTAACTCTTGTAAACAAAATCCTCTCTGAAATGTTTGTATAATTATGTAAATACATGTGAATGTGGATGGTTATGGAGTGGAACTGTGTTGAATTGAAATTGCGAAGACATCAGAAATTATCTATGGCTATTTCAGTACAGTGGAGATCGAAGAAATCACAAGCTCTGAATATTTGACTTTCTCAAAAATTGATTCTAATTCTATTACTTAAGTTTTGATCCATTCCCAAGAGATTCAAAGTATGAGTGTAAGGAAGGGTTGCGCTTTAATTGTTGAGTAAATAGATGGTGTTGGAGTCTCTGCCTAACAGTAACAAGCTTAGGGTTAACACTGTTTTACTGTCCAATTTTGTCCTGTGTGCTGCATGTTTCCTTTATCTGTAAAGCTTTGGGTGCGATGTGTGAGGTGACGTTAAAAGGCTCTACATGTATATGCAGTTTTTTTTATATCAGAGAAGACACAATGAAAAGTTTCCACGTCAACAGAAGAAACATCAAAATAGTGATTATTGAGATCGGGAGCCTGTTGATTAAATAAGGTAAGATAGAATTGCTTTATTAATCTTTTTAGAGGAAATCGAAATTTTTAATAAAAAGAAAAATTATGATTAATGACTTGTAAAAGTCTAAAATTTTGATAACGTTTTTTCTCAAAATTGCAAAAAAAAAATGTACATAGAAACTTTTTACTGTCACCTCATGACTACAATGTATGAACATTTAAATTTGAATAGGAGAAAAATAAAAACCCAATTTTCCCTCTACCAGCTTGAGAATTTTGTGATACATACAATTAACCATTAATGGTGCACAGCATTTATCATCGCTCACTATTTATTACTACTTAAAAAAAAAAAAAACATGGAACAACGTTTAGGGACCTGATAATATTATCGCCGAATAGCTTTTTCTCTCACTTTTTACTGAAAAGAAATTGGTCAATGAATAACCGATAATATATATATAAGACGGCATTCAATTTCATGCAGAGTTTTACAGATGGAAAGAAAAACTTTAATGATGACGGTACCCGATTTGACGAATTGACTATGATTGGGATGAAAGTTATATAGAAATAGATCATAAAGAGCTAGAAGATTTTGAGGATGATGTTAATTCAATAAATGAGTTTGATTGTGATCAGTTTAATGGTGATGATTGCCTAGATTTAGATTTAGGTGAAACAAACCCAATCTAATGGAGTGATGAGCTGAAACATATTGCAAATTTTTTTAAACAGTTAATTTACTTATACATAGTATCATATGTAGCATCACATATAAGCTTATCTTTTTTACTTTCATATGCAATTTTTTTTCAAACCAATATGATAAAGAACATAATTGATATGATTTTTTTTTTTATTCCCATGTGAGAAATGCGAGTTATTCCCCTTACATTGGCATATAGATGGTGTGTTTTGTTTGAAGTCCTTGATGGTTAATCTTGGTCTTCTGCATTTGACAGAATGCGTCATAATATTCAATTCTGTTTGTTATACTCACAGTTAATAGGGAGGTTGAGATCTAGAATATCTGGTACTGCTTCTATGGAAATGTCATGCCCGTTCAAGCGTTGTTCTATACATAATAAAGTGTATGAATACACATTGTTTTTTATGTTTCATTGGGAAAGGCTTAACTTAGGCAAAGTTGTTTGTGCAGCGTTTTTGAAGATGCATGCATCATATTACACATTGATAGCGTGAACAAGAATTAGGCTGGGGAATAAATTTGGAACACTATACAATTATGTAGTTTGCCATTGATGATAATAAAATTTTGCTGCAAACATTTTTTCATTTTTGCTTTTGTCCTCCTACCTGTATACAGGTACCTTGTGTCTGTATTTTAATGAAAGTTATTAGACATACTATTCTCACATAATGTTTTTAAAAGAATTTTAACCGAAAACGAAAACAATTTGGATACCAATCAATATAGTCACAAAAATACATGTTTACAAATTAAAAGCTTAACTCTGCAATCACTTGATGAGAGATTGTCATCACAATGCCAAACCTAAATTTTCCTTTTTTTTATTTTTTATCCCGTCCTTCTTCTTTCCTCTCTCACACACACATGCATCTTTTGTCATGCTTATGACAATATAAATCACAGCACATACACCAAACAACATGAATGTGTATATATTGTTTGCACTTGTATTTATTTCCTTACATATTTCATAGAAGGTAATTTTTGTTTCTTGTCGAAATTTCTTTAAACAGCATGGTGAGACAGATCGTAGATACTGCCTTTTATGTTTCCAGAAATCCCACATTTTAATAGAGCAGAGCAGGTTTACAGAAGTGTGGAGTGGGTTTTTAATGGTCTGACTACATGATTATGGAGAATATAGAAAGGCTGGTTAAATCTGACTATCTTTGGATCCATTAAGGTTTTAACCATTAAACGTTTTGTCTGGCCGTTGTGCAGTGTGAGAAAAATAGAAAAGCCATGCCAGTTAACAATGAACAAAATGGTGGCTTATAGGCCTACATGAAAATTTATAACAAAAATCAGACCATCACAAAAGACACTGCTTAATCAGTTTATGCGCGGTAGACATGCTCAAATGATGTTTTTACAAATTAATTTTTCTTTTTTTTTTCTTTTTTTTTGTCTGCTCCTATATGTCATTCAGATCTATTCTAAAGAACTACAACTACAAGGCTGACGAAAGTTAGAAAAATGATATGAGAAGTTTAATGGTATGAGTTTCTTGAACTAATTATTCTGTTACAAAGTTAAATAATGGTGATATGAATCTAAATCAGCTTTGAAGCGGGAAATCGATTACAGTATATACATGTGTGATTTTTTTATTTGGGATTCCATGAAAACTGGTCCTTCAGACTTTTTTTTTCCGGTACATCACTTCTGTGCTTGAGATATGCCTGCCAGGGTGTGGTCTACATATTAAATGTACCGTAATGCGTAATTTATAACAAATAACTCATTAAATGCCATGCATGCTCTTTCAGTTTAAGAGAGCGTTGTTTTAGCTGTTTGCTCACGTTATATCTGGGTTTACTTTCTTCTAACATAAATAATAAATTAAATACAATGTATTGGACGCTTTCCATTTTAGAATAAAAATCTCAAAGCGCTTAACATGTTAATTTTTATGCACTAAGAAACCTTATATGGACAAATATGTTACACAAAACTGATCCGCAAATTAATGTGCAATAATAATTACATCAATGAATATAACCTGATAAGCTTACAAAACAATCTATAGATGCCTTGCAAGAACAAATATACGTAAGAATTAATCTGTAATGGAAAGCCGTGCAATAAAGAACAAGTATGGGTATAAATTGAATATTATTTGGGGGGAGGGGGGAAAGGGTGAAGGATCAGAGCATAGAGTAAGACGATTGTCATAGCTAAACAAAAGCTCAACCATTTCAATGTAATGCCAAATATAAGTAAACTTTCAAAAGATTTGATATCTAGTCACATAACACAAGACTTGTCAAATCCAGTTTGTTAAACTTAAAGATTAGTACATGTAGTTCTAAAGATCACTAAGTCAAACACATGACACGGGGTTAGTTATGTGTATTGCCTTAATGCGCGTACCTATATCGTGAATATAGGTGTTATTTATCGACTTCACAGTTATTGGTTGTTGTTAAATTGTTTCATCGTTGTTGTTGTTTTTCTTCTATAAAACGAATCATCAATTTTACAGAGAAGGGGCGTTTTTCTGGTGCGAGTTTAGGCTAAAATCGTGATTGATGTGTTTTCTTATAAAAATGCATTCGGTACCTGTAAACAAAGGCTATGGTAATGTAATATTTTCTTCCTCGTTGTTTGGTTAGTTGATGAAAGTTTGCTAGGAAAGGTGCATTCCAACTGCTCTAATTATGCCAACAGCTGAGTGATCGTGGAACTAGATAAAGGTAACATAGTCCACAATTGGATAAAATAATCAAATCACAGATAACAGTAATACTGCAGCGTCAAATCAAAGTCACTTAGGGTCAAGTAGGCCTAATACGTCTTGGTGGAAGAGCACACGCAAACTTGGCATGTGGTTAGGTTCAAGACACGTGCAACACAACGGCATGATAGTTCGTGTCGATGTAAGGAAATAAACACATGAATAAATTTATTGTTCATTAAAATTTATGCCACAGACAAGTATTGGTTGCATTCTCTTGTTTAACTGATTACAGAGCGCTCGCTGTTTTATTTATACGTAGTGATGGTGTTTTGAACTCCAGACATGATAGGTATTTATGTGAAAGACGGTTGCTTTTCTAACTCCACTCCAACGTAAGCACTATAATTATAGGCTGTATTTTCGACAGGCCCTAAAACTAATGTCTGATAATTTTATATGCTGCCACACATGGGCCAATGTTTAGAGACCTGGACTCTTGTCTCAGTCGGTCCCATTATACTGACACTGATTCAACCAGTAGGGAACGAAATTAAATAAATACATTTTTCATATCAAGTGTTTCGAAGCAAGGATGCAACCTTGAAATATGCTTATCCTGAAGCTTTCCCTTAATACAAAGTAAACATTTTTAAGTGCAATGCGCAGCCTTTCATTTCTAACCAGATTAAAAACAACATTTTTAAAGATGATTCCATCATTTGTAACCTAATAATTTTCAGGCAAGTCCTCCAGTTTCGGTATTTATTACTGCTTTCCTAACCCCTTCGTTTTTGTTTTTTTTTGTTTTTTTTTTCTCACATCATTTGTTTATTATACATCCACACAAATTCACACATCTAAGGGTACGTATCTCGTTCTCACTTTGTTATTTTCATCCCATTAGTTTATGCACCATAAAATAAACTACATTTTTAACTTGGCTTGTAATTAACACCCTATCCACGAAAGCGTGTAGTTTGTAGTCTAGAACACTTCTTTGTTTCATTGATTCAAAGCGCCCAACGTCAGCACTATATATTCCCAATTTACGTACTGCCACATACAGACAGTGTGGAAATAATCACGGCTCCCGTCTCAGCCAGTCTCATTATACTGAACCGACCAATGCTGGACGTTATCGGACCAATGCGTTTTTGACTTATCGTGAGATTCGAACCAGTTACCCCACCGATTTGGAGACCGCCGCTCTACCCCTTGAGTCAGTTCGTACCCTGTATTCTAAGCTATGTGCATGCATTGTGTATGTAAGATTAAGATGTGAGCCTTGGTATTAGTCCGATAGACTGCGACCTAATCAATGATTCTCTGAACAAACAAACTGGTGGTCTTGTGCTTTATAATACGTCAAATGCCTCGCAACTTTGAATAATTTAAAATAGACTTACTGTATCATTCCATGTGTGTGATCAATTTCCGCAGTTCAAGTTGGATTAAAGAGAACCAGTTAGATGATTAAATTGGGACAAAATATACATACGTGTGGTTAGATTTCGCTAAGGTGACTTCGAAGGCTGGATATTTTATTTTATATTTACAAACTGAAAACATTATACATGTACCTTTTTTTTTTTTTTAGACATATTCCGTTTCGCATATTTTTTTCTTCTGTCACAAATGTGCAGTAACTGAAGAAGATTTGTTTGTAAGGGTATAAAGTTTACTAATACATGTATTCTTTTGCTTAAAAATTAACTACTGGTACCGATCATACATGCGACTTTCCGATTCTTCTCAAGTCAAAGAGGATTACTTTTCACTCAAGACTATTATAGAAAATATCGAGGCTAATTGCAGCTAGCTATATCCATTCATTGGTTCATCAAAAGTAGTTGTCAAAGACATGAGAGGAATGTATCATACCATTCTAGCAACCCTGACCCTGTTCGCTATTTGTGGTAAGAAAAAAAACTTAAGTTGTAGTTCAAGAACAATTATTGTTTTCAGATAGTTAATGCAATTTATTACGTCTTGCATAGATAAAGCCTTCTTATTTGAATTTATTTTATTCCTTATCAAAAAATGCACGATCGATAAATACATGTATATAGATAGGCAGAGAGAAAGATAGATAGATAGATAGATAGATAGATAGATAGATAGATAGATAGATAGATAGATAGATAGATAGATAGATAGATAGATAGATAGATAGATAGATAGATAGATAGATAGATAGATAGATAGATAGATAGATAGATAAATAGATAAAAAAAAGATAGCTAGATAATGAGATAGATATATATGTCCTTTTTATTGCAATTTACATTGCACGACGTTTCCAACATACAATAAGGTTAGGCATAGATCCATATGGTTACAAAAATATAACCTTCCAAAAATATACATGTAGACATATCTCTCTCTTTCTCTTTCTCTCTCCTCTCTCTCCCTGTCTCTCTCTCTCTGTCTGTCTGTCTCTCTCTCTCTCTCTCTCTCTCTCTCTCTCTCTCTCTCTCTCTCTCTCTTTCTCTCTATATCTCTCTATATC
>RQTK01000426.1:201939-213167 GCA_003991915.1 Elysia chlorotica
GATAAGTTCAAGGACTTGCCACGTTTGATATCAGTGACACCAGTGCATGTTGTGCTACACTGGTGGCTAAATTTCAACAACAACAAAAAAGATTTGATAGGTGTGCTATTAAAAATTTAATCATAAATTACTGCTTTTTTGTAGTATCAACACATCACCCTATTGCCCCACTACTAAGTGTGTGTGTGTGTGTGTGGGGGGGTGGGGAGGGGGTAATGTGAGTTACTCAATTGTTAGGCGCACGCCTTCTAATCAGGAAGTATCTGGTTCGAACTCCGATCGGAGATCCTTGTTCACTTCTGGTCTGATTGGTGTCATTACAACGTGATTTACAAATAAAGTTCTGATTTATATCCCATCATGTAAAATTGTCAGACTTTAGTCTTGGCACCTATCCGCTACAAGGCGTAGTTGCTGTCTTGGCTGACGATGGAAACCAAGAAACCAACAAAGCTGCAAACGAATCCTAGTTAAGGAACTAGTTCACGGCTCTATGAAAAACTGACTGGTGTATGTTCGTTCCTCCCTCCCTCAGCTGAGCCTCAGTACGTGAGTGATGATGCAGACAACTGTGGCTACCTCCCTATCACCAGCGACCAGTACAGGTGGAGGGCGAGAGCTTGTGGAGACAAGCTGGGATATATATGCAAAACCAAAGGTGGGGGTTTAAGTTCGATCATGATATACATTTTTTAAACAGATGGATAAAACTTATAATGCTATGGTTATTTTTCATGTCTGTTTTTTACGTTCTTGGTGGTACAGCAAGCCATTGTGTATCAGGCAGACAATGTTTCCTACTAATTGGATCGATGTTAGTGTAATATGATCGGCTAAGGTATAACTCATGGTATTACTACTGACTTAGTTTTGGTACCCGTCCGCTAGGTAACCTAGTTGCGGAAGATATAGATTACAAAATTGCGCTTTACTTAAAGATATTCTACTCATTCGCAGCCAGCTTCCACCCCCTTTCTTCTCTCTCTCTCTCTCTCTCTCTCTCTCTCTCTCTCTCTCTCTCTCTCTCTCTCTCTCTCTCTCTCTCTCTCTCTCTTTCTCTCCCTCTTCTCTCTCTCTCTCTCTCTCTCTCTCTCTCTCTCTCTCTCTCTCTCTCTCTCTCTCTCTTGACCTGTCTGAAATAGGCAGATAAGAAAGATATGCCTTCACCAGACATACCAAGTCAACCAGTGAAATAGAGAAGACATTAAATTTTAAGGTGCATCTGATAATTTTGAGTAAAGATTTTGCAAATGAGAGCTGATAAAATATTTTATCAAGTCGTTCGTTATATCATCAAACAACATCTAAACATTTAACAAGTAGGGACGAATGGGGAACCGACATTTTCACAATGTCTAGGTACCAGGTAATAGAGAAAAAATATTCGATCTCTTGCTGTTACCCCCTTTAAATTCGTAAAATTATGCTGTTTAAGTAAATTACACGTTGAATACTTCTTATTAGTCGTTCTATTTCAAAATATGTTTGTATTGAGGCTTTCCTTTTTTTCATTTCAGCATTGGAGAAGCATCCTCTAACACCTCCTCCGCAAGAGGGCAAAGGCAAGTTAACTTAATATTAGCCTTAGGAGAAGATTTGTCCCGTTCGAGGTTGTTGTTTGGACGTTTAAGTCAAATAAAACTGTAAAAGAAAGTTTGGGTAATAAAGACCAAAAATTGAGTGCTTTAATTATTCATGGCACCAAAAACGTTCCAATTTGATACTCCAAATCTGACAGTTTTCTATGACATTTTCCATTACTCCTGTCTCATCTTATTAAAATATAAAAATTCTTTTGAACTTTTTTTTTACCCTTTGTATACTCTACAGAAAAATGTTCTTACGAGCCTTTGATATCAGGAGCTATTAGTCTTCAGTTTCCTTCAGATTTTGCTTCATCTTCATATAAAGATGAAAATCATAAACCTGAGCATTGTCGCATGATACCATCAAACACAGGTATGCCATTGGGTTTAGATTTACATGTTTAAAGATAAAGTTTTACAGTTCCAGATAGCTTTCACACTTTGTTGCTTGCTTGATAACCACACTTTGAATAATAGTGTTCTACGGTTACTGTAGACATATTTACTATAAATAGGCAACTCTACTTTGTTATAATTCAATTGGATTTGATAGAATTAGAAGTAAGGAAATTAAAAGATTTGTGAAGCAATGGTCGAATTATCCGTACACGTAGGTTGATACCTATATTCAAAACATTAAGTCACTTATGAAGTATGAAAGGAATGCGGGAAAACGCTATTTAACTTTTAACGTAACACAACACCTCACTTTGAAATTAATGTGAAGTTTATGTTGTGTGTAAATTTCTATATCAGCAAAGCCGTTTTTAGTTTTTTGCTGCTTCAAGATCTTAAAATCGCACCTTTCCTTTACAAAACAAAGAAGAAAATTGTAAGTTAAATGACTATAAACCAATTTATATATACATGTATGGCATATAAGAGGTAATGACAATCTTATGACGTAGAATAATGTATAAATTAATAATCTCTCTCCTAGCTTAACGTTTGTTAGGTATTGCGAAAAGAAATCATTTTCACAACATAAGATAAGAGATAATATAAGATAAGGTAGAATTGTATGTATCCTTTAAAGGCACATTTGATGGTCCGTATGTGGTTCTTCCTTTATTCAAACCATTTACAAAATATTGGTTCTCAGCCTCCTGGCGTCCAGCCCAAGACTCCCTTGACCAGTGGCTTTCAGTCACATTCCCGTCCCCTGCTACGATCTCTTCACTGCATCTGCGTGGTGATGCCAGGACAAACAGTTTTGTGTCCAGGTTCAAGCTGCAGTATCAATTTGACTCATCATCACCTTGGAACTGGGTTAAGGATTCCAATGGAACTATTAAGGTAAGGTTCTCTCTCTCTCTCTCTCTCTCTCTCTCTCTCTCTCTCTCTCTCTCTCTCTCTCTCTCTCTGTGTGGCTCGTCATAAACAATCTGCTTTGGATATGTAAGAAGAGACTCTCTCTCTCTCTCTCTCTCTCTATATATATATATATAATTCATGTTTATCCATCTAAATATTTGAAACACTTAAACACTGCCTATTCATGTAAGCAGTTGAACGAGCCATCGTACTGTAAAAAAGAGTTGAGCACGTTCAATTTTCACCCATCCAGATATTTGATGGCGTGACGGCTCAAGGCGGGACAACCACAAGCTTGTTGGTCGGAGATCTCATTGCCCATTCCATCAAGATTTGGCCCGTGGCTTGGGTCCGCGGCATAGCCCTGCAGCTGGAAGTTGTTGGCTGTATGGAAGGTAGGCGCAGATACATAACATGTCTCTGTGTTGAAGGTATTCGCAGATAATTCCCTGTACAGAGGGTAAGCGCAGATAAGTCCCTGTACAGAGGGTAGGCGCAGATAAGTGTCTGTACAGAAGGTAGGCGCAGATAAGTCTCAGTACAGAAGGTAGGCGCAGATAAGTCCCTGTACAGAGGGTAGGCGCAGATAAGTCTCTGTACAGAAGGTAGGCGCAGATAGATCCCTGTACAGAGGGTAGGCGCAGATAGATCGCTGTACAGAGGGTAAGCGTAGATAAATCCCTGTACAGAAGGTAGGCGTAGATAAGTCCCTGTACGGAGGGTAGGCGCAGATATATACGTCTCTGAGTGGAAGGTATACGCAGATAAGAATCTGTACAGAAGGTTGGTGTAGATATACTTTTGATAATCTGTGCATTGTTTGTAAAAACCTTACAACAAATTATTATTTAAACTTTGTATTGCTCTCTTTAGACACTGCCTAAAATAGTATGTCATGCCGTTGAAAAAACAACCTTCCTTAAGAAATATACTGACTGCCATCATCTGGATTGCTTTAAAACTTTTGTATTATTATCGAAAAGGCGAATGCCATCTGAAGTTTTGGTTTGTTTATTACATAAGGGACTTAAGAATTATTTGTACACATTTATTAATTGTTGAACTTATAATTCAAGATTTTTTTGCCAGGCTATTTACATTGACATTTATTATGATTCTGTTTGTGTTTATTCAGACCGTTGTATCGGCGAGTACAGCATGGGCGACCCACTGAGCCTGCCCCGCCCCTCTCTCACCGCCTCAAGCGCTCAAGGCCAGGCAGGCCGACCTGGGGGAGTTAGGCTGGCGTTGCCACTTGGGTTGTGGGGAGATGCTCCCGTGTGGAGACCCAGCACTGACGATTTGAGGCCTTGGATTCAGGTACCCTACACACAAAGTGACACAATCATAACAGAGCTAGGGGTTCGTAAGTACAGCACTGTGGTAAGCTTAAGAAGAGTCTTCTACTGATTATGAATAAGAAGACCTACGACGAGATGTAAGCTACTGCGACTTTGTACTTACGGCTCTTAGAATGATTTGCTTAAGTGGTAGAACGTTGTGTTTCTGTTTAGCAGTTTCCCGGTTCGATTCCACAATTCGTCATAATTATGTGTCCCTGATTGCTTGGTTCGGTGTCAGTTTACTGTGACCGACTGAGAAAGAAGTCAAGTTATCCCTCCCTTTGTCCCTGTATGACAGCACGGAAAATTATCATATTAAATTAGTCGTGGGCCCCTGCACCGCTCAATGAATGATTCTCCTTTAGAACCCAGGAGCGACGTTTCGCGTCGCAGATCTTAGCATGTAACACTTGGGCAGATTTCTCCGTCCTAGGGGACCGGCTGAGACAGGAGTAATGGCATCCCCGCCCTGTCTCGTGCGTGGCAGCACATAAAATTGTCAGACATAAGTCTTGGGGTCCGTCTACAATATAGTCTATAAAGTGCTGATGTTAGACCTTAAACCAACTCAACACCAGCTCAACATCTTGGTCCTTGATGTGGGCTCTCTCCATTTTCGTCCATCACGTGCTATTTCTGTAATCTTTGTCAGCTCGTCATCCGAGTAAATATAAAAAAGAACAACACCGCAGAGCAATGCAAGTGTTTGTTGTGTAATGCCTTTTGTTCGACTAAATATTTTTGAAAGGCACAGTCATGTTTTAGTTGAAATACATATACAAAATGGTGTACTCTTCCTCTCTTAAGCTATTTTAATGCTTGGCAAGAAAAACTGAGATACTCAATAAATAGGTAGCATATGACGTGTCTATTTCCCAGAGCTGATGGTTTTAATAATAAACTAACCCTATTTTTAAAGGCTATGAAGACATGAAAAGGAGCAGGAGAAATGAGAGTACATGTATTTATATTATTCTACTATAGAGTTGATTGCATAATAAACAAAAATTAAATTAAAAGAATTTTCAGGATAAAAATTTTGTTTCCAAGTTTTCATCTTTTTTTTGTTATTATAATTTTTATCCAGATTGCTAGAAAAAGGATAAGAAAACAAGAAAATACAAGATAACAAGCCTATGTTTTAATTTATCACAATGATATAATTAAATGTAACGATACTAAGATTATAAATCGTTATTTTTAAAAAAACACAGGTGACTTTCAAGAAACCACGGATCGTAAGAGGCTTAACGATGGTCGGAGACGAAACATCAAGAATCCATTATGTAACCAAGTTTCAGCTTCAGTTCGGTAGAACTGACCAGGATTTAGACAGAAACCTTGTTACCTATAATGAACCTTACGGCGTAAATCATGTAAGTACTTGGTCACAACATACACTTGTTTGTTTTTGTTTTGATTTTTAAGTTTAAGATACATAAAGTTCGAAACAGATAAGATATAATATGGTCGAGATATGTTTTAGAGTTTAAGCACTTCAGTGGGGTTTGTGATGGGAAATAATGATTCTCTGGACAGACATTCAACGGGCTAAGCAATGCTTCCGACAGTCAGACCATATACTTAAAGTCCAGTGTACTGGCTCAGGTGGTCAGAGTGCTAATAACAGAGGCAGCGCCACAAGGGGCAGCTCTTAAGTTCGACATCATTTCTTGCAGAAAAGGTTTGTTAAGACTTTAATTTATTATTTATAAATAGCATGAGAAAACCAGTCATTAGATTCTGATTTTTCAAACTTGTTATAGATTTTGGTAAATGTTTGTTGCACTTGTTCATCAAATTGCGGTAAGGCTTACTTAAGTATGACATCAACATCAAATTTCTAATGATTCTATTATGACTGTAATAGTTGCATTGATAATGCTGTATCACTTTTGGTTGGTATTGGGTGTTTTTTTTTCAAATTGTAGCAAAGGGCTTATCAAATAGAGCATAAAAAGTACAATGGGCAAACCAAATGAAAACAACGGAACACAAATTTAGTCAATTCAATAATTAATCAAGCAAAGACATAGTACAATATCAGGAGAGCGAAAACCGTGAACAAAATACCATTTTTCTACGACAGACTCATCTGAGCTTTATCTCTTTGAAGACTTGCCCCTTAATTTTGAACATTTGATAGTCTTCTGTAACATTGCCTCATTTTCTTACACTGATTGCTCAATAAAGAAATAGACCTGAATACTCCTCCTTTTTTAAGAACATGGGTTACGTTAATATGATTGTATGGGGAAAAACGCGTGACGCATGGACTTAGACGCACGTCCATTAGATTCAAATGAGTCCATAAGTAGCATGGCAATTTGAATCTCCCCTTCTCCCCTCCTGTTTCTTCTTCTTCTTCTTCTTCTTCTTCTTCTTCTTCTTCTTCTTCTTCTTCTTCTTCTTCTTCTTCTTCTTCCGGGAAATGGTGTGGGAGGAAGAGCAGGAGTAGGGGTGGGTTATAATGTGGGCGACACTTTAATGGTAGGAGTTTTGTCTCACCTCTCCTTCAGTTTAAAATAACTCCCGAACTATCCCTATTGATCTCTTGAAAGTGTATGACGAGGGCGCCTCTGCTTTAAACTAGTCTTCTCATGGTTCATATGTGTGTTTCTTCGTCATTATAGTTTACATGAGCTGTGTGAATCGTAGGTAGGACTAGGACTTAGTTCATATCATGTGGCAGTGTAGTGGAAGTGCTTGTGGCCCAGCTAAATGATGATGATTGTGATCAAATAACTATTAACGTGATATCTTCGCTGGGCGTCTACCTTCTAGTCGTTTGCGGTTCTCTAAATGCGTTGCTTGTTATAATGTAGAAAACTGTGTGAGAAATGATAGCAATGAAAATAGCTTTATTAAGTTTATTTTTTTATTCATATTACTACTGTTGTTGTTGTTGTTGTTGTTGTTGTTATTATTATTATTATTTTTATTATTATTAATATTATTGTTATTCTTGTTCTTGTTCTTGTTCTTGTTCTTGATCTCATATTTGTTCTCCTGTTTTCCACTGTTACATATAAATAACTTTCCTTATAACCTCATTCCTCTCTCTAGGGTGCAGATCAGAGCCATCGCTGGCCAAACTCCCCGACGCCAGCCTTTCTGCCTCTGACAGTGAGCGCACCATGACACCTGATAGGTCCCGTCTCCACGCCAGCTGGGAGGGACATTTGCGGGATGGTTGGAGTCCAAAGCAAAACAAAGTTTCCGACGCGTCTTTCATTCAGGTCTAACCGTGGCTAATACAATTTAATGCCAATATCTCATCATTACTGTTTATAAAACCTCTTCTCCCAATAAAATTAATGTCTTCTTTATTTGGAACTCTATTTGTATGGGGTAAACATAATAGCAGTTTTGTGAATGCGCTTCAAAAGAAAGAAAGATAAAGGTAGAATGATGTGTACATCAATACGATTTTATAAATTATGCTCACTCTTGTTTTCGTTCCTATTTACGAGTCGGGGGGCTTTACGTTTAATCTCGCCTCACTGGTTCTTAAACCGCCCACAAATTATTATGAAATGTATTTCTAAACAGATAATACATAAATTGTCTGCTGTTATAAAATTTTGACACGAAAGCCAATTTGTGTGGTGACCTGGATAAACCAAGTAAAGGGCCATGATCAGTCATTATTGACTTGTTCAAAAACATTAATCTAAATAATTGGCTCAACCAAATGTTCAAAACATTTGAACCAGTAATGCCTTTGAAAACTTAACAAAGTCAATAATGAGTACACTGTTGTTTTTTCTTATTTCCTCGGTTGTAAAACGCCATATTATGTGACTGATTCCTCCTATGCCCACACATGTACATAATGTATTAAACGGTCTTTACTTCGATTTATATCTCATTTTAATTCAAAAAAGTCATAGAAACCAGTTGGGTCCTTTTTTTTCAAGGAGCTATGTTTTCTGTGTTCCAGGTAGATTTGGGTTTAGTGAAGCAGGTGACCGCGGTAGCGACACAGGGCTCTAGGTCTGCCCAGGCATGGGTTAAGTCATACTACCTGGCCTTCTCGTTGGACGGAAAAGTCTTCAAAAGATATGGTGAAAATCAGACCTTGGTAAATACGAAAAAATAGGAGTAATGAGAACTTCTAATTTAACAATATTTCTTTCACCTTATTAAAATAATGTGTAGTTGATGTTCCAATTACATTTTTACAGACGGACATTATTATCTCTTTTTTTTCATCAAACAACAACCTTATTTTTTTCATTCTTGTTATGAGCTCATGGCGATACTTTTAACTGTCCTCGACATTGACTGCATTCATAATCACCACCTTTATCATGTTTCCATCATGAAAATCCCTATCGTTATCACCGCCCTTTGTATATAATAATGATCATTATGATTAATAAGGACCTGATACAAGCTTTTATAAATTATTTGCTGTCTAATGCAGAAAATTAATGTGGCCATGAGCTAAGTTTCTGGGGAAAAATAAGTATTTTAAGAGGTGTTTTTGTTCGTACACTTTTTTTCGCTTTTCAACTATGATTTTATTACATCCTCACTTAACATTGTATACTTACTTGTTCTATAACATGAAGGACGTGAACCTAAAATATCATGTAGGCCCTACAACACAATGCTAAAATGTAAACGAAATTCGCGCTATCCTCAGCTGCATCAAGGGAACATTGACAGTGTGTCTGTGGTGAAGACTGAGCTTGACCCGCCTGTGAATGCCCGCTATGTCCAGCTGTGGTCGCATCAGTTCCAGTCCTCCATCACTCTGCGCTGGGAAGTTTTTACCTGTCCCAGTAAGTTGGTGCTTAACACTTACAGGATCACGATTACCCCCCCCCCCTGCTCCCCCAGACCACTTCTGCAACCCTCCATCCGCCATTCAGTTTTGAAGAAAACTATGTGCATGTTAGTAACTCAAACCTATAAAATGTATAAACAACCTAACAATCATGTAATCGTCTTATTGTATCATCCTTAGAAAAGAGTTATATGTTTGAAATAAATGTTTAAGTGACGAGAATACTCGTCTACGGTCAGGAATGGGTTAATGTCCAACGTGAGCACTATAAAGACTGTAATGTGGACGAGCCCCAAGACTAATGTCGCATTAATGTATTTCATGTGCCTCACATAAAGACGGTGCGCAGATACCTGGACCCCTGTCAGAGTCGATCACATTATACTAACACTGACCCAACCAAATAAATTTGACTGATTGGCAGACCAATGCTCTTCCACTTGAACTAGTCCCAGTGAGTGGTAGAGTAATCTTTTCTACTAGCTGTCCTTTAAGATGCGTTAATTAGTATGGTGAAAAGTAAAAACCATTCCAACGATTTAAAAATCTGCATTTTTATTTCCACGCGTTTTCCAATTTGCATGAGATGATATAGACAGCGGTATAGCTATTCCAAATAAGTGGGGGACTAGACCTGGGGTAGATCGAACCTCACTCGCTTTCGACGTTGTAGGTCCGTGGTTTGAGCTGGCTGAGACAGATCCATGGTATCCTCGCACCGCATTGTCTCTGTGTGGCAGCACATAAACTTTTCGACTTGTCAGACGTTTGTTTTGGGGTCCATCTACAATATAGCCTAAATAGTGCTGACGTTGGACGCTGAGCAACAACACTTTTTTTTTACTCCAAATAAAAGTTTAAAGAGGTCCTCTTCTTTCTCCAGGGTTGTTTCCTCAATAAGGCACAGTAAACCTTATTATTCCAGTTCAGTAATTTGGTATTTGTATTGCCAACATAGATTAATTTTACATATAAAACACTTTAGATACACAAGTACACAGCTGGTAACCCGAGTCGCCACCGGGCAATAATAATCTATTATTGTATCTGATAATGAGATAAATATTCATTGTGTGTCGTGCGAATCATCACAGAGCACAGTGCTGCCACTCCAATCGGTTGCTATGCCGACGATCCTTCCGACCCTGACCTCAAGATTGTACCAACACGTGACCAATACTCCAGCACTTGGCCAGAAGCTTGCCTCGCCCAATGCTACGATCTGGTAAGTTGCCAGCTGTCTGAGTGTCTGTTGGCATCGCCATTTCTGACGGTGTCTGACAACTGTGATAATCTAATAAATTATGCCAATCTTCTCTTACAATGTCTGTAGAGGGATGATGCTGTCAATGCTTACTTGATGTTTTCTATGCATTGTGTAATTAGTGTACCTTTTATAGCCTTCTATTTTTTCTTGCAAAGCTGGTTTCATTAGTATACATGACCTTTTCTTCCCTCCAGCGAATACTCTGATCTCTTTGACTTCAGAATTCTTAAATCACTGTCCTTTTTGTGTTTTAAGATTTCACCCTTGCTTTCTCCCCCCCCCCCCTCTTTCTCTCTCTGGGCCATGATATAAAATGCCGATGATTAACTGTTATGTCAAACATACTACATTCCGTCTTCTGTATGTTCACCCATTATTCTCATCACATATCGTGCTGCGATATTTTTCCTTTTCAATGTTACGTATTTTCATTCATCCACTTTTAGTTCATGCTTCTTCGTTTATCATAATATAATGCGGTTGCTGTTTTTATAACTGGAGAATATTTTGCTGCTCTCATATACTCTTGTTACTGTGTATTTCTAACACTATTAGGTAGTAGAGTTGCGTGACGGACATCACAATATCTATGACTTTTCTTCACAATTCCAATGTTTTTATTATCTGTAGGGATATTCTTTCGCTGGACTTCAGAGCGGAGACCGATGTTCATGTGACAATGACTATGGTGCATATGGAAAAACAGATGAATGTAATTTGCCCTGTCAGGCTCCTTACGCGGATTTCAAATGTGGAGGAGTAGACAAAAACGCTATATTTAGTACAGGCATAGGTGTGTAATTCTTTAGGAATTAGGATCTCTTCACGGCAAATAAATATAATAATAATTATTATTATTATTATTATAAAAATAATAATAATAATAATAATAATAATAATAATAATAATAATAATAATAATAA
>RQTK01000426.1:223232-248981 GCA_003991915.1 Elysia chlorotica
CTCTCTCTCACTCTCTCTCTCTCTCTCTCTCTCTCTCCAGCTGACATCCGGGACACAGATGAGCTCAGTCTGGATAGGACTCAACGAGTTGGATGCGGGACTTGGATACAGGTACGTACCTTTACACCCCGTTTGGTTGTTTTGTTGGTTGGTTGTTGCTTAACGTTGTGGACCAGCCACAAGTGTAACGTCTGGCTATTTTATGTGCTTCTACAAAGAAACAATACGAATAGTCGGACTCCTGTCTCAGCCGATCACAAATTGGACAAATAAAATAATGTTTTACCGGGTTTCGAACTGGGGCACCAACGCCCTGACTTTTTGGCCAGTTCGCCCCCATCCCTCCCCTAGCTTTGGGGGGGGGGGGCGCGGTGGTCCAGGGGTAAAACATCGGCTTCCGACGCAAAAGGTCCCGAGTTTGAATCCTGGCTGTTGCGTTCCCTACTGGTTGGGTCGGTGTCAGTGTAATGTGAATGGCTGAGACAAGAGTCATGGTATCCCCGCCCTGTCTCATGTGTGGCAGCACATACAATTGACAGACGTCCGTCTTGGGGCCCGTCCACAATATAGCCTATATATTGCTGCTGTTGGACGTTAAACCAACCCAACCAACAAACCAACCTCCCCTAGCTTTACACCTGGTTTCATTTAGACTTGATGGACTTCACTGTTTGCTGCCATTTTTAAGTTTTTCAATTAAAATCTGTTTTTGTGCATAATCATGGTACTCGACATGGGTTTTGTTGACTAGATCTAGCTCTACAGTTGTGGAAAAAAAACAGTTGCAGTTATTTGGTTCACATACGCTTCTTTTTTATTGTTAGTAAGTGGCTTAGTTTTAAGAACGATGTTCACAGTTCTCCTTTACAAGATTTTTTAGTATATGTTTTTTTTTATTTACTAAGTAAATAGGCATTAATTTGGGTTGAACGATATATTTCTCTGAAAAGCAATGTTAATTAAGTGTAGCTGAACTCTTTTAGTTTTTTCAAAATTATGTTTAAGTAAATATTATCTTTGGCGTGCGACGCTACTGGTCATCTTTCTAAATCGCCTTTGACACTTCGTTTCAGCTGGTCAAATGGTAGTCCTTTAAGATGGAAATTTAACTGGAATGTAAATGAACCAAATGATTACGACGGAAACGAGGCATGTGTAGAGATGGCTGTCAGAAATGGTAGGTTTCATTGGACAGTTGTAATATTTTACTCTTCTTGTTTTAAACTTATATTTATGCGCCACAAATATTTAATATATAATGCAAGTATATAATTGTATGAATAGTATACACACATAACTTTTTGCTTGTTTTATTTAAGTAAACTTATTTTTATCAACGGTATAGCTGTAATAACAGTCTGGCTTCAATTTTTCAAAGGTTATAATATTCGGTTGCTTCCCTTGCTTTTAACTTTAAATGCAACAGGTTTATTAGTTTTAACACTTATCAAGAAATACCGTTAGCTAATTTAAAAGTTCACAGTACTGTCGAGCGCCAAGCACGGTGTCTGTGGTTCGAGTCTGAGCTAGGGTCCCTAGTTTTCGCAAATTGTTCTTGAGAAAATAATTGTAAGGATGCAAAGCTCGGTGACTTACGTCGTAACAATATAAGATTAAGAGGGCTTAAGACGAGTGTCAAGCCTTCTTACTCGCATATCTTAAGATGAGTCATAAGCTTACCACGACTTTGTACTTACGACCTCTGCCTTGTACCAATACATGACTTGCTTGAATATACTTATATACATATATATATAATTATTATAATTATTATTATTATTAATAAGGGCCGTTTTTGAATAACTTTTTTATTTGAAGGACTACAGAAGCAAGTTACACATCAAATGAAAGCTTAGAGTCTCCCCTATCTGAGACCTCGATTTAGCCTAGTCGCTGATCTCGGGAGTTAATAAACCAACCTTGTACCATTACAGGACTCACCCGTAACATTTAGTATCCAGCTTTGAGAAGCCTGATGGGCAGCCGCCGTGAGAGGATGACGTATGGTTGGTGCCAGAAGCGGGCTGACCTGGTGTGGGAGACCCTGGCACTCCGGGCGCTGACTGCTCACACACGAAGCCCTGCCGGACCGAGCAGTGCTGGTCGTTCCATCGTCCTGGGAGCCGTAAGGGTTTTAATCGTGAGACTTTGAGACTTCGGCTCGAAGTTGTACTCACGAACCTTTGGATTCTAAACGTTCGACGTCAGTAACAAGGTTAATATCGGACGGACAGTGAGGCCTCTAATATATGGACAACTAAATCAGCGGTAAAGATAGGTATTGTCTTTTTTACAACCCTATTTCATCGCATATGTTAACCCTGTGCTTTTGCCAAGTTTTCGTTTGACAAAAATATGGTTTGCATGTAGCATTATTTGAAATGGTCAGTGCATGAATGAAATGTTCGGATATTAATCTTTTTTTTTTTTACCTAGATGATGACCTAAGATGAATCATTAGATATCGAGTTTAGACTGAAGTCACAAAATCATGAGTAGCAAAAAGAAAAAAAGAGATCTTTTTTAAAACCTTGTTTATTTTTGTACACTCTACCAAGAGAATAGTCTATAATTACAGAATCTCGCAAATACAGCAACTACATTGACACCCATCTTTGTTCTCCTACAAGCGGGTCTTGCAAATAGACTTTAATCCTTCTCTATGCTCTATGCTCAGGGTATTCGGTGCTGAGAAGATGGAATCCCGTCTTACCTGGGCCCAGGCAAATACCGCGTGCAGAAAGATAGGCATGCAAGCTCAGCATGCTGGATTAGCTAGCATCACAAAAGAAATAAAAATTCGAGGACTGGTGTTCCTTTTCTGGCCTCCCAGTGTCACCCAGCTCGGAATGTGTACCTGGGGCTCTCAGTCACGTGGGGTGTGGAAATCAATGGCAACCCACCCGCCAGAAGCCTCTTGCCTTGTACAACCAGAATACAAACTCTTGGTTCCCCAACGCTCTGTCAAGAGTATGGGATCAACATAAATTTGTACCTCAGACATTATCCTAACATTTTGGTATTTTTGTCTGTCATATCAAGAAGAATGATTAATATTATTTCATAAAGAGTGGTGCATGTGCCAAAGCCCAAATATTAGTCCTTTTCATAACATGTCTAGGTAATTCAGTCATTCCTAAGAAATATATCATGTGAAGAAGCAAAGGGGTTACTATGGATGACTGGATTATTTAGGTGTTTGTGGAGTAGCCATGGTGACTCAGGCAGTTGAAGTTATTAAAAACGCGAAGAACCATCAAATGCATTGTTCTTAAAGGGATTAAGAAATTTTGTTTATCTATAATTTCTGGAACGAGTTATAACATTTTGTATTTGAAAATGAAAATGTCAATAGTTCAATTTTATAACAGCGGCGTGTGCCTCATTAACCCTGGTTGCCTCATATGTTATGTGAGTGACTAGTGCCTGGGTTTTACTGTAACGTAATAATATATTGTGCTTAAATTGTTTGATTTATTTCTCCAGCTTTTGTGACGACTCTGCTGCGCAGACATCGCGTCTCCTCCTGGCTGGGTCTCAGGAGAACTCCGGATGGCCAGTACAGGTGGTGGGACAACCAGGACTTTTCCTTCCAGCACTGGAACCGCGATGAGCCCAACATGCCTTTGGGACAGGTAGTATCCCTCATTATACATGCTTTGCGATTCACAGGACGATAATTGAAGCATAAATACAGCACTAAATTGAAGTTCTTATTTCCTCCCTCTTGATCCACTATCGAGATCTAAATTTATGTTCAAACACAGATACGATAAGACAATTTAGGAATGCCTAGATCTAGATTTTAGAACCCGTGATGCGCCACTAATTTGGACACTGCTGGTTACCTTTTTCCACAAAACGCACGTAGTGGAATAACTTTTCGTGTTAAAGTCATCCCACTGTCGTCATGGCTACGCCTATGCAGCGTAATTGTTTGAAGATTACTTCAAGCAAAAGTTCTTCGAGCTCAATGTTAGAGCTTATATTGTTTCATTTTCAAATCTTAACATATTTTTGCATGCTATGGGCGATACTATGTTCTCTTCTGTGATATGTTATTAGTTCAAGGATCAATTGTTAGCTTGTGAAATACATGTTTCGTCTTATTAATCATTTGAAGTAACAAAAATAATGATTTGTTTGAGGCTAAATTACATGAAGATCCGTCATCGCCTATGCCTGGATCATGGGATGCTAGTGAAAGTGAAGAAGATGCGAGGGCTGCCGTAAATCGTGATGATATTGGCGATTCAATAGAACGCAATGAGTTTGGACTCTATCAACACACTAAACCTAATTTGAATACATGTATTGATGATGTACCGCGGTGCGGTTTGAAAGATTGTATCGCTTCCAAACGGGACATGTTCCAACTATATGGACAGACAGACAAAAAAGAGAGATTTTAGATGCTTTCTTTCAGTTTTATATATTTAACAAGACTTATTTTTCAGATAAGATGGTGATAACATATAAACCTGTTTGTACTGGAAGCCTGTCCCAACATTGTTTATTTTCAATATGTATTCATGTATATATTGACTGAATAAAGCTTCAGTTTAAGTCAATTGAACAACTGCTCTGCCCACCAGACCAGCTGTGTCTATATGTATGGACCCGCAGCCGTCGCAGGGAAGTGGAACGACGTGAGCTGCCAGGAATTGGCTGCCTATGTATGCCAGGTTGATGCAGGTACGTTGATAAGCTTAACAGTCAAAACTATGAATGATAATAAAGGTATGGAATTCACCATCGTCCTGGAGTCATCAAAAGATCAAAACTATGAATGATAATAAAGGTATGGAATTCACCATTGTCCTGGAGTCATCAAAAGATCAAAACTATGAATGATAATAAAGGTATGGAATTCAACATCGTCCTGGAGTCATCAAAAGATCAAAACTATGAATGATAATAAAGGTATGGAATTCACCATCGTCCTGGAGTCATGAAAAGATCAAAACTATGAATGGTAATAAATGTATGGAATTCACCATCGTCCTGGAGTCATCAATAGGTCAACATGGTCATCCACATTATCGGTATTACTTTATTCATATGGTGCCATCTCTGACGAGGTCGACGTGAAATGGCATCCCACTGCTTCCTGTTCTGGCCTTTCGCTGGACATTATGAAGGCTTTTTTCGTTTGTTATCGATATAAGGCTGTTATAACAGATTTTGATGTTTCACGTTACAGTAATCAAAATGAAATTATTTACATGGTATGATGTCATTTCTTCAATATGTTTTCATGTTAACTTCAGAATCGTTTTTGTTTGTGTCAATAATTACCTTCCGAACCCTTTAATGTAGTCTAGACCACATTGTTCACTACCAACTCGTATATTTGAAAGTCCTTGGATCTCGAATGTTTAGTTATATCATAGCTATCTTCTATTCTCGTTTGTTTGAATTTCTGTCATCGTTATTTATTTAACAGCTACATTTCCAATGTTTTCTTGCAAGCCTATAATATTCTTTACCACAATCTTTTTTTAAATCACCATTCATTTAAGCAAATAAACTTTCAAAGAGGTGTGAATTTTTCCCCAGACCCTAAGTTCCCTGCGGTGTTCAAACCCCCGTCCATTCGGTGCAGTTACCACGCAGGGTTCCAACTGTACGGCGACTCTTGCCTCAAACTGTCTAAGGATTCTGCGAGCTGGACGGAGGCTGAGACCGAGTGTCTGAGTTCTATGTCGAGCCTCGTCTCCGTGATGGATGCCTACGACCAGGCAAAGCTTTTGCTTTTAGCCCAGGAGGTCCAAAGCGAGCTATGGATAGGGTTGAGTGATCAACAGGTAATTTTATGGATCACCTCAGTTTTTACAATGAAAAATGTGTGTCATGTCACTTTCGTTACTTTTGAGACAATCATTAAAAACTGTTTCATTCCCTTATTGTGCTTCAAATTGGACACAAGTTTCTAGTAAGATAAACCAAAAATTTTAGCGCATTTTCAATCTGAAAATTTAGTTAGATGGATCAAATTTTTGCTTTACACAGCGATACATCACTTGCATTTTATGCCATAATCGTAGCTCCTATAAGACTATATAGTGCTGCCGTTGGATGGTAAGCAACCAACTCACCTCAAATCAGCACTACATATTCACTCCCTATGCTTAAATCCACAATTGTGTGGTGTAATCTCTTTTTGTGTTTCAATCCAGCACTATATAATCATTTTTATGTCGAAATCGAGCACTACTTAAACATTTTCCACGTCTAAATTCACTACTACAGTATCTCTTCCTATGTCTAAATCCAGCACTATATAATACTATCCCTTTCTATGGCAGACACCAGGTAGCTTCGTGTGGTCAAGCGGCTACCCAGTGTTATTCACTCCTTGGGCCACTGGTCAACCCACCAGGCAGAGCTGTGTGTACATGGACATTAGAGGAAACTTTAACTCTGCCCCTTGTTCACAGCGCAGACCGTTTGTGTGTCGCTCAGATGACGGTCAGTATTAGCAGAGAAATTTTGGATTTAGTGAGAGGTTTCGCAAAAAGAGATCTCAATGATTGAATTGAGGATGCTTGATCAATCTTTAGACAGACAGAGTATATTGAAGAAGGTTTTAAAAGCCGGAACGTTTTATATGTTAATATGCATTTGCTAAGTTTTTGTCCGTTACTTTAAGTTGGTGACTTCTTAATCAAGTATTATTTCCACACATTTTCGTCTTAATTGATCCTTCTACTTCAAATATTTGTATCGTGTAGTTGTGATTTAGCTACTCTATAATATAATTATTTAAAAGATAAGACATTGTTTTTGTAATGTTCACCAGAGCCCCCACAGGAAAAACCCAGCCCACCAGGAGGTTACTGTAAAGACTTACAAATCTTAGGCATTGTCAGTAATCACACGGAGTCAGGTTCCCTCTGTTATCACTTTGTGACTCACATGCTGACCTTCCCTGATGCGGCTTACGTGTGTCGCATGCAAGGTGGTCATCTCGCCTCAGTCCACGACCCTAACCTGCAGGCTGTTCGTGTTTCGTCAAAGTTCTGGATTGGAATGAGGAAAAGTCTACAGGGTATGGGATTTTTTACATATCGTTAATATATGTGTGTGTGTGTGTGTATATATATATTATTGCGCGTCTAGGAAGCAGCGACAATACCAGCATAGACTGCAGCTATCGACTGGACTTTACCAAAACTAAACCAATGGTCCTTCCGTTCAAGTGATGGTCCGACATGATCCGAGACCTTTTTCAATCCCTGTTTTAAAAACGAAGAAGAGAGCAAGAGACATGGTCCACTGGAGCCTCGGTGTGGTTTGCTAAAACGGCAAGGGGTCGGAAAGTCCTAGGACATAAAGTCAAAGTCAAGTTGCGTTATTTTAAGAAAGGATAAATGGAATAAAGTGTTAAGTTAGAGGTATTAATAATGCTCCTAACTCTTGCAAAAGCTTCTCTTTTTTCTCTTCTCGCTCTTATTCATCTAGCTGTATCCCATTTATCGATCTCTCAATAATTATACCTATCTCTATCTGTTTCTCTTCTCGCCCTCTCTCCATCCTCCTATGCTCTTGCCCTATTCATCTACCTCTTTCCCACCAACCTCTCTCCCTCTCTCTCTCTATCTCTCTCTCTCTTTCTCTCTCTCTATCTCTCTCTTTCTCTCTCTCTATCTCTCTCTTTCTCTCTCTCTTTCTCTCTCTCTATCTCTCTCTCCCTCTCTCTTCCTTTACGTTTTTATTTGTTAAACCCATTAATATACAACAAAATAAGAGTATAAGAATAAAAGTAGATATCTCCTCGTGGTTTTGGATTCTAGGTTCATATTACTGGATTGACGACTCCCCTGTAGACTTCATCAACTGGGCTCCAGGATATCCCCAAACTAAAGATCCAGACGATGTTTGCGTGTTCAGGGGAACAGATGGAGCATGGTACAATGACTTCTGTTCTTCGCGCCTTCCATTTCTTTGTGCTGTTTCTAAAGGTAACCATGTTTGTTCATACTCTATGCTTAAGCGTCGCTGAAATTTGCTTATAAATTTCAAAACTGCTCCAAATTTGCTCCAAATTTTAACCCTCCTGTTTGTAAAAATAAAATGCATGGAGAGTTCGCAATGCTGAAAAAAGCGATTATTTATAACAAAATTAAACTAGAACTTGAGAGACAAAGAAAAGGTGGGGCACATTTCCAGACACGGTGTGCTTTAGCAAGTCGATAAAACAGTGAATTTGTTAATTTTAACAAATATATTCTTAGAATTGTAAATGGCACAGGACAAAGTAACAGAGACTTAAACTTTGAAAATTCTTAAATGGATATGTGACAGGTTCTTTGTTACACTGTTAACATATGTAAATATTTCTCTTTTGTTCTTTTTTTTTCCTTACAGTTTATCCAGTGCAAGCCCTTTCACTGCCTTCCCCGGAATTTACTCCGCCGCAGTTTAAGAATCCAACGACAGATGCACAGGAGATGCCAACAAAAATAGTCCCCACCCCTAAGGGGTCCACAGACGACAAAACAGCTTCATCCACTAGGCCCGTTATCCCAGCTGACGGCCCTTCAGCAAAAACAACAAGTTTGCATTCTGGCGGGACCACACAAAGTAGTGGGGCCAAGGGATCCAGTTCTAGTGCTATTCCACAATGGACCAGCAAAGGCGGAGGGGATGGGACAAGGTCTGAAAAGCCTTCAGATACCACTCCAGGCTTGATTCCACCAACAACGTCGATGTTTGGTGTACATCCAACGTTGAAAACTGGTAAATGGTCATTGATCACCTTTTTTATCTTCTTTTCCCTCTACCTAAGTCTGATTTTTTGTCTCTCTGTCACTCTATTCTCTTTCTGTATCTACTTTGTCCATCAAACTATCAATCTCCTTCTGCCTAATTACCCAATAAGACTCAGAGGAGATGGTTATTTCATACTATTTTGTTAGTGCAGAAAACTCAAAACATCACTCTGAGTTACTCATATTCCTTATTGGCTGTACCTACTACAGATTTAGAGTCGTGAATTAACCTGCCCTGGTGTTTTCTTTGCCAGACTCAGGGCGACTCACGACAGGAGACAAAGCGGCCATCGGTCTTGGTGTCATCGTGGCAGTCCATATCGCCATCCTCGCAGCCTTCGCCTTTGTCCGCTACCGCACCAACAATGGCTCTTTCTTCCGTCGCACTGTACTGAGACGCGAGCTTTCGCGGGCCAAAAACTTCGAGAATAGCTTGTACGAGGAGACCCGCAAGGATACCCTTACGTCGCGAGAACGTGTGGAGACTCTTACGGTGGAGACGCTAAGCCTCGGAGGAACTAGTACCTGGTCGGACACTCGAGGTGCTGTATCCATCGACTTAAACAGCCAGAGTGGACAGAATCAGTCAACGAGGCCTGGAGTTGATCTTGGCTATGGGGAGCGGGAGACCATGAACAGTTCTAACGGCGGACTTTGGATGTCATCCAATAATCAAGAGAACAACAGGACCCTTGCAAACGGTACACACGACATCTTAACGGTTCAAAATGAAGCCACGGGAACTTTAGTGAACAGTATACCAAACCAGATATCAAACGCACTAGAGTCACAAGCCTAGTCTGCCTTTAATCTTTTTAGGGAGAAAGGGATCGTCAAAGTTGCCTCTGAAAGATCTGTAGGCCCACACTATAAGGCTCTCAGTACGGTATTGAGGGTAGTGGGAGATATTAAATGAATTTATGCTCAAAATCCTGATAAATTAAAAAAAAATTGTGTAAGTTGTGATCTTGAGAAATATAAAGTAGGTGATGATTGGTTCATTTTAAATTAATGATAAAGTCTACTTAATGGTTTAATTTCTAATAATATCAAAAAAAAATTTAAGTAATTATTTGTATATATATTAAATTCAATTATTTTATGTAATTTTTTATTGTCGAGCCCAGCTCTTAATGTCTGTTCTCTCCATGTTTATACTTTAATTTTTATCTCAATACTTGAGACACGTGTTCACTGAATCTTGGTTTTGCAAGAATATGTTGTATATAAGTCTTATAAATAAAAAATATTTTGTGAATAAATCTTATTTATTCCATTATGAAAAGAGTGGTCGTGTGTTACTTAATATTTTTAATGCTGCCTCTTTCGCTACAGCGACAATATTGGTATTGTAAGTAAGTTGATACTTAGGAGAAGGATGTTCATGATGAAAAAAGAGGATGATGATGATGATGATGATGATGATGATGATGATGATGATGATGATGATGATGATGATGATGATGATGATGATGATGATGATGATGATGATGATGATGATGAGGATGAGGATGATGAATACAGTGACCAAAGAGAACGTAATATCCATTTTCAGTGTGAATCCATAATTTATTATCAGCCTCTCTCGATACGTAGCCTATCTAACATTTACATCCATCCTGATATGATCTAAGTAAGGCTTGAGGAAATATTGTAGCTATATAAGTATCCCAAAACTTGAAATTCATTTCAGCCGAATTGTCTTCATACCCATTCTGCTTCTTACCGTGCTCACACAGCAAACCCTTAACGGGCACAGGTACCTCCCGACCCTTCTCGTTCTGCAGCCGTGAATACAATATAATTATACAAATAATCTCTGCAGTAACAGTGAACTCCTGTCTCCAGGACGTCCTTTTTTGGGACCAGGAGCACTGTACATGTAGAAAGATGTGAGCTTATGATGCACCAGCCTCCCTCCCGGCCCGTGTTCTTCACTGGGCGATCACGTTAAGTCCGCTTCTTTCTGGTTTGCGAATAGGGTAGGAACACCCACCATCACAGATTGCTATTAATGAAAATATGTGCCCACCATCTATCTCTCATGGTTCTGAGCCAGCATCTGTATGATGGTACTTGTACTTCGCTGCTGCTTCAACATCCACTGTTCGTCACCATGTGCTATTGGGCGTCCCCTAATAATTTTTTCCTCTGGCTTTCATCGTATGGCAACCCGAGTGGTTTGTTTTTTGTCTGTTACTTAGTATCTCATGTCAGCACTATGTAGGTAATTTTGTGGAAGGGTCCCAAGATTAACCTTTGGCAGTTGCTCTTGCTGTCGCACAGAGACGGTGCTGGGAAACCATAACTTTTGTATCAGCTGGTCACATGATATTGACACCGACCCAACCAGTAGGGCACGGCATCAAACAAATAAGTAACCCAGTGGTTTGGCGATGATGTCTGTACTCAGTCGTTCCACGTTTTACCAAAATCTTCGTTGAGTGTTAACGGCGTCTGTGTTACCTTAACCATTGTGGCCTAGGACTGCACCATCAATCTTCCTGGTCAGAATAACCTTAGGATCCTTCTGAAGGATTAATGAGCCTAAATTAAAAGTTCGACCTGAAAGTATCTCAAATTGTTCATAGAATTTTGCTGCTATCGATGTTTTCAGCTTCTTTTAATGATCTAAACTGTGAGACATGGATGTTAATTGGGTCGATTCAAATGCCCGTGAATGGTTTATTATTATAAGCACGTGAAACTAGTTTAGTGCTTTATAGCTGATACCCTTAAATATCATATGCAGTCTTGTACAAGAAGCTACACACGGCAGCTGGTAGAATCATTTGTGAAAGGGAGATGAATACAAAATACATCATAAATAATAGAAGATTGAATTTTTTGTAAATTTCCTCCCCTGTCTCGAATCATTTATTTAAGGTGTTAAAACTTTAAAAGAGAAGAGAGAAACACATAATGTCTGATTGGCAAACTGTATACCAATAATGCACTTTAAAATTCCGCTTGATAACGCCACGTTGCCGCCGACTTCTAAAATCTTGAAATAATTATAGATAAAGTAGTTGAAAGCTTTGTGAAAGTTTGGTGATATGAACTACAAAAGAAATAACTATCCGTGAAATGTATCTCATAAGGAATTACTTGGTGTCAGGAAAAGAAATATTTTAATACGTTAGTACAAATTATGTATTCATTAAATTGTTCCCTTTACGTTTTATAAATCAGTGTGAGAAGACCGTAATATACTTATGTTCAATATAACGTAAACAAGTAGAATTAATTAAAGATGTAATAAGCCAGATCTAAAAATGGATTTAACAGTTGTAAAAAATCATCATTTTATTCTACATCACATACAATATCGCAAAGGTTATAGTCAGATACAATTGCCCAAAGGTTATATTGATTTTTGTTTCTCCGCGTACCCGTGCCAACCTCTGAAACGAGAATGTATGCATAGTGCAATAAAAACATCCAGTAACAATATAGTGATAATCATAGTCTCATAGATGAAAGTCATGATATAAAAGATAATAATCAATCAAATCAGGTTTTCCTTACACACATCACATTCTGAGAAATAAGATTTACAAAGACATGCGTACTAAAAATTACCCCCGTAAGAGATCGTTTGTAATACTTATTTTTATTTGTTTGGTTTTGCCCTGTGCATTTCACAAAAAATATGATTTTAACCAAGCGCCTTAAACTCTTTGAAAAGTGTTTCTATCTAAAAAAAATCTTCACTTAAAAGGCTTAAAAAATGAGAACATGCCAAATCGCTTATAAAATTAATTTTTCTCACAGTAATGGACTTTGACTAAATTAGCGATAAATGGGGCTGAAATTTTAAAGAAAAACTTCGGCTATTATAAAAATATTTATTAATTAACTTAAGGTGACTTTTGCTGACATATACCTTTTCTGTAGCTAATCCTTTGAATAGTTAAAAAAAACATTTAAAAATGTGATGCAATTAGCAATGTCTGTAAAAAAATTAATGTAAAAAGCTGTCATTTTAGAGGAGGTAACGCGGTAATAATTTTGAACGTTTCAAAGTTCAGTTATAGTTATTACCTATCAGTTTTAAAACCTAGCTACGCAAGTGGCATAAAACTATCCAAATAAATCCAGGAAACAGCGTCGTCATAACAAACGTCTTTGAATAAAACTGTCAGATATTTTTGTTTATTTATCTTTCTTGGCTAGAATACGTTACGAACCATATTCAATGGAAGAGAGTTTTCAAAGCTATAACCCCAGGTTTCTCTATTTCTAACTGATGGTGGCAAATAACTATAGGTTCTTTGTTTGTTTGTTGCCCAGCAACCAACTGTAGCACTGTAATAGGCTATATTTGGGGACGGATCCCATAACCGATCGTAGGTTTCGAACCAGGGACCTCCCGATTGGAAGACCAACGTTATACACATGGCACCAGTTTGACCCCCCCCCCTTTCCCCCCTCTTAACTATAACACACCATTCAATAACTTAGCCCACTCTACAGACGTAGAATATCCAGATTGTGACTACTATTGAACCTTTTGAAAATATACCGGGTTTTGATTTGGGGGGGGGGGGGTTACAAAAAAAAAATAGGATTTTAATGCAACTGTGTCAAAGGTGTATAAGAAAGTATAACGCAATATTTTAATTAAGACGGTAATTCATTTTGGTTACTCTTATTATAGATGAGATGGAGGTAGTGAGCCTGCACACTATTCTTCCTGCCTCAGGTGGTATATCAAAACTAAATAGTACAATCCAATATTGGATTCAGGCTTTGAATTGTTACGTGGGGACTGGCATTTCTCAGACCACCAATACAGGGCACTGTAGATTTAGTTAAATTCTGTATCTCGTAGCTAATTTACAGGGCCTACTAGCTAAATCTAGCGTCTCCTGGTTATATCTAGTGACTCTAAGTCAAACCTAGTGTCTCTGGCTATATCTTGTGACTCCTAGCTAAATCTAGTGTCTCATGGCTATATCTTGTGACTCCTAGCTAAATCTAGTGTCTCATGGCTATATCTTGAGACTCCTAGCTAAATCTAGTGTCTCATGGCTATATCTAGTGCCTACTAGCTAAATCTAGCGTCTCCTGGTTATATCTAGTGACTCTAAGTCAAACCTAGTGTCTGCTGGCTATATCTAGTAACTCTCATCAAAATATCTTGACGCCTAGCTTTTACCTAGCTGTTATGATTCATCCACACTTGCATTTTTCCACCGCAGACAAATTCACACACAGCTCTCATTCTAACTTGTTCAAATCGAAGTTTTTTCACCCCAAATTAATAAATAAATCTGATCAAATACAAACGTTCCTCGAGAAATAAATATGACTAAACCCAAACATCTCAACAGCAAATAAAAGGAAACGTTATTAGATATTTAGGGGCGACTAAACTTCAGAAACATCATAATCTAGATTATTCAAGTCGTGGAGTTCTCTTGAAATCCGGACTAGATCTTGCTGAAGTTTCTGAATGCGTTTCTTCCTTTCAGAACCAACATTCTGATTTGTAGCATCCACACTTTGATCTGTACTAGAGTTAACACTCAAAGAACATGAATCTCCTAGAAAACTCAGTTTGTTTTCTACAGAAGAGAGAGAAAGGCAGACAGACAGACAGACAGACAGACAGACAGACAGACTGACAGACAGACAGACAGAGACTGATAGACAGAGACAGTTACATACATAAAGAAATGAAAAGCTTGAGACACACAGAGAGAAATAGTTGTCATCGGAAGGTATTCTCATTTATTGTATTGTAAGCTGCCATACAAGTATTTTCCAGGAGGCAAAAAATGTGCCATAAATAGATGTAACAACCACCACCACCACCACCACATAAATAACAACAAAAACAAGAACAACAGGACCATACATAGTTGTAGTAGTAGCAGCAGCAGACATAGTAGTAGTAGTAGTAGTAGTAGTAGTAGTAGTAGTAGTAGTAGTAGTAGTAGTAGTAGTAGTAGTAGTAGTAGTAGTAGTAGTAGTAGTAGTAGTAGTAGTAGTAGTGGTAGTAGTAGTAGTAGTAGTAGTAGTAGTAGTAGTAGATCGTGAGTTTGATGGAAATTCTAGAAGGGGGAGGTGTATCGCTTTAGGGTTGTCCTTGCTAATGTCAGTTGATTTGGCATTGTGTACGAGCGAAAAACGCCCTTTCTTTGACGTTGGGACGAGATTCGTAGACGCAGGAGAGCAGGAAGGTGTGTACGAAGATGGTTTTGATTCTACTCTTGGTGAAACGTTATATGATATGGTCCACGGAGAATGATGAACATAATATGGTATGGGTTCTGTTAAGAAAGCTGATCCAGAAGTATTGGTGTTTTTGGTGTAATCTAATAAGCACGAAATAGGCAACGTCTCCAGTGTGTTTTGATCCCGATTTTCTGTAACATTGGTATCAATGCTGGCGTCTCCGTTCATAAAGACAGAGGGCATATGTGTCTTCTCACCAGAATCAATTGTACCCACAGCGTTTGATAGGTTAGATCTTTCAAAACTTGAATGACATGTGTTGGACATTGATTTCAGCGACGAATCACGGCATGGGTTAGGACAAGCGTTGGTAGGGATGCCCACACTGTCATCGTCACTTTGATTATCAAGGACAGATAGCAGGGGCATAGTCGATGAATTTGAAGCAAGTGAAGGTCGCACAAGATGATTCGAACTCGCTTTTAAAGCTTGAGTATCCCTTTGTTCTTCTATATCATGTATTTGAAAAACTTCATTTACATCTGCAGCAAATGATCTGCCTCCTTCTGAGAGTAATGACGGCATTGCTGCATTGTCCCGGGAATTCTGGATCTTGTCCATATCTGTACCATTGTCACTGCAATGTATTGGGTTTTTACCTCTTTCATGCTCGATGAGTCTTTCTTTTTCACACTCGGAATCACTTTCATCATTGTTGGAATCTCCATTGAAGCTGTCGTCGTCATCCCCTTCATCTTCTTCGTCATCAGTGGATTCTACGCGGAGCTGGCGGACAGTAAACAGTCGGCTCTGTTTAGAACTTAAGAGCGGGTGACCGTTTATATCATTTGGTGACAAAAACTGGCTGCACTTAGATTGATTCGAGGGGTGCATAAAATTATCACAGTTTATGTGGTTCGTGGATCCCTGAGGTCTGCACTTTTGAGCAGTGACAAAATTCTCCTTGCTACCGTCGCTATTTCTGATATCAACACCGTGATCTCGGAACAGATCTTTACAGCTGCTGCATCGCACATTAACATCGCTCACGTAGTCAGTTCTCCCAGAATCATTGCTACCACCACCGTGACCATTTCTAGTCCTTCCCTTGGTCCTCGATGGCGAATCACCGCTGGTCTGAGTGATTTTGTCCAACCTCGGTACAGAGGATGAGCTTTGCCGCTGAAGAGGGAGGTATGCTCTAGCCCTCCCAGCAACTTTTTGATCTGGGTGCATATACACGATCTCGTCTGAGTGGTAATCGTTTGTTCTCTTTTTGCTCTCCCGTACAACCTTCGTATCGTTCTGGGTGTTTCCTACGCTGCTATCTCGGCTTTGGGCTCGATAAAACTTCAAGAAGTCAAGGTTGGAAACCGAGCTGGCTAATGCAGTCAAGCCGTGGTTGTTTGGTGATAACTTTTTGCCCTTTCCACGCCTGCGTTTTCTGGGCTTGCTGGTCCCCTTAGAGCCGTGGTTGCAGGCAAGCAGGTCGTGCGTGGAAGGCACACCCACCATGAGAGGAGCAGCTAGGGCCGCTTGGGAGTCGTTGGGCGTAAAGGAGCGAAGTGTTTTTCTCAGAGCCAACTGTATCAGTATGTCTGGATTCTCACTCTTATTGTAGGAGAGCTCTTCGCCTTCGTCAGATATAGAGATGCATCTTGAACAAAAGAAACAAAGAACCTGAGTTATATAATTTTGAACACTATTTCTTCTGGTTGCGTATACCAACTCATCCTCTTCCTTATTTTTCCTCTGCTTCTCCCTCCTCCTCCTCCTCCTCCTCCTCCTCCTCCTCCTCTTCTTCTTCTTCTTCTTCTTCTTCTTCTTCTTCTTCTTCTTCTTCTTCTTCTTCTTCTTCTTCTTCTTCTTCTTCTTCTTCTTCTTCTTCTTCTTCTTCTTCTTCTTCTTCTTCTTCTTCTTCTTCTTCTTCTTCTTCTTCTTCTTCTTCCCCTTTTTCTTCTACCTTTGTGCTCGTGGCACATTCTCTAAACTCCTAATACTTAAAACATCCACCTGTCCAGTCCCTTCCTGTAGCGCTTGTGACATCTAGGTGTTCCATCCTGTGAAGTGTCAGGCAACAGATACATCAGCTCCTCCGTAAGGCGGGGATAGAGCTGCAGTGGGAGCTCTGAAAGATGCTGCAGCTGATTGATAGTGAGTTCCAGCTGAGGACATAGTATTACAACTCTTAGTTAGTCTTGCGTTGGAAAATTAATGGTGCCACTATCGTTAAGTACACAGGTTTGTCATCGTAGTTAAGCCAAAGTAAAAGGGTGACATTTCTGTAACATCAGACTCTAATTCTAACTAAAATGAATAAATTAGGAGATAATTGAAATTGTAATAATTTATAAGATATCGAGAATATCCGTCACTATTCTAAAAGAATTTCGAGTTAAAAAAATTTTTAAAGTAAGTTTAATTAAAGCAAATAATCGTCATATGGGATATTGAGTTTTACCTATAATTATAGTGGTATCATAATGTGAAATCATCTTTTTTTATTCCATGACATAGAAAAGAGTGTCCTACCTCTGCCAGCTCTCGCTTGTAAACCCTGTTCTGAACCTCCGCACGGTAGAAAATATCCTTTCTTTCATCAAACACGAAGCGTCGCGTGTTTCTGTTGTCTACCAGGATGCCAGTACTGGCGATTATAGGATTTCCTCCTGAGGTCACGATGGCGTATATCTGAAATTTAAATAGAGCAGTATGATTCGTACAATGTGATTAGTATCAATTCGACAGCTATTAGGGTATTGGATGCCGAAGGATAAACTCGTTATTATCTATACTAGTTTTTAAGTTGAAAAAAAGAAAGGTTTTATGCCTCTGTTTCAAAAATATGGCAATCTTTTAAAATATAGGCATAGTTGTTAATCTAAGTTCATAATTGACATTGTATTTGAGGTTACTGTTGATTTATTGTGAAACAAAACTCGTTAATTAAGTAAAAATTATCTATAATATTCCTTTTTAGTTAACATAATTATCCTAGGTTCGACAAAAAGCTCCTAGACCATGACGGGTCCGAAAACTTAATCTGATACTAGTTCTTCTGTCTCGGCCAAAACAGTGGGCAACAAGACCGTCTGATTTGGGATCAACCCTAATAAGAAACTGCGCGATCTTACGTTATGACACGGCGTCCTCTTTAGTAGAAACACATAGAAACTTATAGCTAGGAATGTACAAACATAAAGCAAACAAATATGCCTTTTGTGATTCGGCCACATCATTTGTCGTAACAGCCTGGCCAAGACGGTGCTGCGGGGTGCACAACAAGAAGGTAGAAAGCGCAATCGACATGCGAAGTTCTGGGCAGACAATCTGAAAGAACGTACTAAGAAAGGACAGCCCAATCCTAACAAAACTCACATATGACAGACCTCCCTCGCTGTCATACAAGGTGTCGTCATGTCTCCTACGACATCCCACACAATGATCTGATCTGAACTGAACTGAACCGAGTGTGTTTCCTCACCTTGGGTACAAACAGCAGGCACAAGGTGACTGTCGTGGACAGGATTATAAAGGCTGCTTCCATGGCGTAGGCCAACGTGGGCTGACTGGACAAGAAGTTTGAGATGACCACTACGCTGACAGACATGATCACAACGTTGTAGACGTTAAGCCCTGTGGGACAAGATGGTACAGCTTTGCAATGGCTTTGGTTAAAGACATAATGAGGTCTAAACATTCAACATTCAACATTTAACACAGTGCATACGTAAGGAGTTTATATAATTATTTTAAATACATTGATGGTGTTATTGTTTTCTAGTGCCGCTATTGCTCTGACCAAAATCAGGATAAAGTATAAACATTCAACATTTAAACACTGTAAATAAATAAAAAAAATTATGTATCTTATAATGATGAGTATTTTAGAGTAAGTTATTATGACATTTCTCTTCTGATGAATATTCGTTTAATGTCGTTTTTTTTTTTTGTTTTTTTTTTTTTTTCTCATGGGATTTTTCTATTTTTTAAGTATTCCTATAGAGTAGATAAATAATTTTTTTCATTTTCTGCATAAATCGAAATGTTTCTGGTGGTAATAGATATGATGTTTTATTAGTGAGTATGTACCATTTTCTCAATTCCTTGATTGTTGCCCTTCAACTGATTAATTTATTTATTTTTTGCTTAAACCTCCCTATTCAAAATTACCTTTAAGGCGGCTGGGTTTTTTTTTTCGAATTATGGTGAATGTCAGTCAGGTAGTTTATATATATATTCTCTCTCTCTCTCTCTCTCTCTCTCTCTCTCTCTCTCTCTCTCTCTCTCTCTCTCTCTCTCTCTCCCTCTCTTTCTTTCCTCTCTCTCCTTCTCTCTCTCTCTCTCTCTATCTATCTATCTCTCTCTTTCTCGCTTTCTCCCTCTCTTTCTTTCTTTTTTGTATCTCTCTTTCTTCTCTCTCTCTCTCTCTCTCCTCTTTTCTCTCTCTCTCTCTTTCTCTCTCTCTCCTCTCTCTCTCTCTCTCTCTCTCTCTCTCTCTCTCTCTCTCTCTCTCTCTCTCTCTCTCTCTCTGTTTCTCTCCTCTGTGTATGAAGTCACTTAAGCAGGCTCTGACGACAGTAGTTGATCTCACACCTGCTGACTCAAGTAAGATCTACCAATACAAGATACAATATAACTTACAGTAACCTTTTATTTTAATATAGTAAAGTAATAACCCCAGAGAGTGTGAAATAGTGAGAGGTTTTATGGGGAGGATTTTACTATGGGGGTCAGGATATTTTTTTAATTAAGGCTTCAGCTTCCTTCTTTGAACCTCACTAAAAAAAACTATGTCTGAATATTGGCCAACCACCCTAATAACAATAAGGGAAAAAAATGAGCACGCAATACGCCAGTTCCCTGTATCAATAGCAATGTAAGCTCTTTTTGTAAAACGCTTTACTAAATTCGTAATGTCCGTAAATAGCACTGTGATCTCTTTTTGTGAAAGTCTCACAAACACTATATAGTCTCTGATAGTACTCACCAATGTAGTGTGAGTCGTTCAGAGCGGGAATTTTAACGTGTCGAGTCTCCCAGGCCATGTACACGCCGAAGACCAGAAGCAGGCCTTTGTACACGTAGAAGGCTCCCAGCCACTTCTGGAGGTGGTCAGAGTGACAGGTGGTCAGCTGGTCTTGGTAGATGAGATCCTCGTCCTCTGGGGATGCCTGGACATAGAGATGGGATATTGATAATCAGTGTGAGAATAACTATCTTGTGAGGCTTGACATAACGTGCGTAGCCGCAATGAATCCCATTGAGATATTGATATTGGTGTGAGGATAACTATCTTGTGAGGCTTGACATAACATGCGTAGCCGCAATGAATCCTCTATAGATATTGATATTGGTGTGAGAATAACATGGGAAGATTACTAACATTAACATTTGATCCTGGCGGGAAAAGGATTCCATTCGCAGAAATTAGCAGTCTTCAAACTCACGCGAAGAGTTTGGCTTTTTTATTTCTATCCATCGACCCTTTTCTTTTGCCCTCTCTCTCTCCCTCCCTGCCTCTCTCTCTCTCTATCTCTCTTTCTCTCTCTCTCCCTCTCTCTCTCTTTCTCTCTCTCTCTCTCTCTCTCTCTCTCTCGACGATATAATAATATAGATGATTAAAAAATGAAAAATAATAATATAGGCCTATGTATATTTATTCTTATTTAATTCTTTCTCCATCCATTTCTCTTTCTTTCTTTCTTTACAATTCTCTCTCTCTCTGTTTTCTTTCTATCTTTCTCCCTATTTATCTCTTCCGTTTTCGTTTTCCCGTTCTCGACCTATCTCGCCCAGAAAGATACAATTTAAGCCATATCTAGAGTAAAGAAACTCTGTACATCTACTCTCTAAAATCTGTTACCATTTAGCTGGTGGACAGTCATTCAATAAAGCAACTCTCCAATCAATACCAAAATTATTACCGCACCAGTTTGGTTTAGAGAATGTTTCTCTTCATACTTCTCTACCTTGAGGAAAATATGAAAAAGAAGAAGAGAAAAAAAAACAGCTAACGCGTTCACGTCTACTCGCATGTATCGAGCAAGAGAAAAGAAGCTTCTACTCAGACCCTAGGCTGGTTTGGACTGTCCACGAATAATTTTTCCATCAGACTAATAGATATAATTCCCCCTGAGGTTCTTGGTCTTTGAAGTAAAAATACTTTAAGGTTATGAGTGGGCTTGCTCCAGCAATTAGCGCACAATGGGAGACTATATACGGATGAACGCGAGTTTACTAATACTTGCTATGATAGAACACGCGCAAGTACCACAGATCCAGGCAATATACCGGTGTCATTGACTAACCATGTTGACATAGCAGACTCGTGCGTTATTAAAACAGGACTAGAAAAAAAACAGAATACTTTCTTGTCAGTCTGTTTAGCAATGTAGTCGGATGTGTTTGTTGGTCCAATTGTATGGTTGTGTTTTTCTCTCATGTAGAGTTGTTTTCATTTCTTGTGAATGTTAATGATTATAATTTGAAGGTTTTGACTTCTTCTCGAGTCATGCCAGTTTTGAATTAGGTTTGCTGACTCAAAAACGTAAAATTAAAAATAATAATTGTTCTCACTTCCTCAGTTATCTCTCTATCATTCTCTCTCTCTCTTTCTCTCTCTCTCTCTCTCTCTCTCTCTCTCTCTCTCGCTCGCTCGCTCTCATTGGCTATGTGTTTATCTGTAAATCTTTTTACTCTCGTTTTCTTTTTGTGTCTCTGTCGATTAATAACCATGCATGAGGAATGTTTCACAGGGTTAGACTTCTTTCTCCTTGTCGACCTCTCTGTCTTTCTATCTATCTCTCTGCTGCGCTGTCTGGCTATTATAATCAAGCATGTGTGTGTTTCAGAGTGTATATATATATATATAGATATAGATTAATAATTTGGAAGCCAGCATATTTCTTTTTTCTCTGTCTTTGACTGTATGCTTGTCTATCTATGTATCGATTATGCTGACTATTTGTTTTGTCGATTTCTTGTCTCCTCAATTCTCTTTACAATTGTCGTTAGGAAATCATATCGTATCCATGTAGTTTGCAAATCACTAAGAAACAACGAAAGGAAATCCAAATGCAATCATGGACCTTAGAAAATTCGAAAACTGGTGTTTATAAGTTATAATGCTGGATCGTGCAAAACTGATGCAACTCGATGCTGTATCTACATATTATAAAGAAATTTAGTGCTCATTGTGGGCTCCCCGCTTTGAAATTTGCTCACTCTATAGCCTTACTAAATCACTTGAAAATTACAAAACGTATTTTTTATGAACACCTATACATCAGATTAGGACATGACCACCATTTTTTTAAAGCAATGTTTTTTTCAGACCTGTGATATCATAAAAAAATTTAATGTACCCCTCCCGCAAAGGCCAATCTTCATTATTAGATCATCTCTTTCCTCTTCCTTTTTGTAAAAGAAGCGCGTTTCGGAAGAAGAAAAAAGGTGTGCACTTTGGACTTGAGAGCGGCAATTCTAAAAAGTTTATCACCGCAGACTTATTCTGTCACTTAAAAACAAAGACAACTGACTAAGGAATAATCAACAAACTAGATCTGAATTATTTGACCAAGAAGCATGACTCAAGTGTATCATGAGCGAAATTTGATTGTAGAAGATCTAGACCTAGATTAGAACTATCACGATGACAGGTGAGAAAAAGAGACGTCGTTTAAAAAGAGCCATATACTTATCAGCAACACTCAATCCAAATCAAATTCCTCCAGCCACACAATCAAAAACAAAACTTGATCAACCATCCATATCTAGGCCTACTGATACTGGTCGAAATCTAGATCTAAATCTACAACAAAGTGAAAACAGACATAACTCTAGATCAACACAACGTAGACACAATTTTAGAACTGCTACACCACCACGATTCACACGCTTAGATCTAGATCAACATCCACCTGACATTAGTCAGGCAGCTTCTACAGTTACACTGCAAACGGTCCCAAACAATGACAATACAGCACTTGATCAACCATTTTCTGTTATCATAACATCAATGCCAACATGGGTAACTTTTAATTCCGCGAATTCACGGGCCTTCAACCAGTATAATATTTAATTAAAACTATGAAGAGTCATCATACAAGAAAAACTGATTAATGAATTTAATTATAAAACCTAAATATGTCTTTTCGAATGCGACTGCCTTCTTGATATAAAAAGATGTAAGTGAAAAAATAATTGATTTGATTCATGAAAACGTGTTCGTATATTTTGCACAGTGCTTTTGAAAGAAATCTGTGGTTGTTAGACAAACCTCTCTTGTTATGTTGTCCACGTGACGACTCATGGGATCCACTATGACCCACACGAACACCATGGCGGAGTCTATGGCCAGCAGAACGCCAATGATAACCAGCAGGTGCGTGTCCTGAATTAGCTGGAACAGGGATACACAACAAAACAGGCGTGTATAATTTATATATAAGGTTAAAATGCTAGCATCAGCTGCACAAAGGATACACAACAAGACAGGGATACACAACAAAACAGGCATGTATAATTTATATATAAAGTTAAAAAGCTAGCATCAGCTGCACAAAGGATACACAACAAGACAGGGATACACAACAAAACAGGCATGTATAATTTATATATAAGGTTGGAAAGCTAGCATCAGCTGTACAAAGGATACACAACAAGACAGGGATACACAACAAAACAGGCGTGTATAATTTATATATAAGGTTAAAAAGCTAGCATCAGCTGCACAAAGGATACACAACAAGACATGGATACACAACAAAACAGGCGTGTATAATTTATATATATGGTTGTAAAGCTAGAAACAGCTGCACAAAAGATACACAACAAAACATGGATCCAAACATAACAGGGATATACAAGAAAACAGGCGTGTATAATTTATATATAAGGTTAAAAGCTAGAATCAGCTGTACAGAGGATACACAACAAGACAGGTGTGTATAATTTATATATAAATTTAAAACGCTACAATAAACTTTACAAAGGATACATAGCAAAACAGAGATAAACAGCAAAACAGGTACACTCAACAAGACAGGTGTGTGCAATTTATATATATGGTTGGAAAGCTAGAATCATCTGTACAAAGGATACACATCGAAACAGGGATATACAACATAGCAGGGATACACAACAAAACAGGCGTGCATAATTTATATATAAGCAAGTTTCCGATGTTAGTCGACATGTTTCTTATCACAACAAAACGAATACACAACAAAACAGGGATACAGAACAAGACAGTCGTGTATAATTTATATACAAGCTCAAAAAGGGCCAGCTGTACAAAAGATACACAGCAAAACAGCCGTTTACATGGTGTAAAGAGCTAGAGTACGCAGCAAGAAAGATGTATGAAGTGTACGGAACTAGAATCAACTGGACAATGTTTACGAAACAAGACATGACATACAATTATAGTATAATGTGTCAAGAACTAGAACCAACTGGACGAGGCATTCGCAACAAAAAATACGATTACATAGTTAAAAGGGGTGTAAAGAGCTAGACATGCTGGAGCTAGAGTACGCAGCAAGAAAGATGTATGAAGTGTACGGAACTAGAATCAACTGGACAAGGTTTAAGAAACAAGACATGACATACAATTACAGTATAATGTGTCAAGAACTAGTACCAACTGGACGAGGCATACGCAACAAAAAATACGATTACATGGTTGAAAGGGTTAGATTAAGCTTGTAAAATGGGCAGGCAACAAGATTCAGCCGTTACGGTAGAAGGCGTAAAGAATTAAAATCAGCTGGACAAGTAATGGAATTTAAAAATGTTGTACTATAAATTGCGTCTGTTATTTCACCGATTTTTATGTTTGATGTTTTTGATTTTTATGTCCTTTTTGTTGTTGTTTTTTTGTTTTTATTGAAGTAAGGTATTGTGAACAAATGACATGTAACTTGATTAAGAAGTTAAAATAATTATATACAACACGCCCCAAACAAGTGGTTGTTTTCTAATTTTGTTGTTGTTGTTTTGTTTTTTAGTTTAATAGTAAATACATATGCGATTCTTTAAAAGTATGAGTCTCTTTCATTGTGTTTATACCAGCCTTGAGATCACTATAGCATATGACTTAATCAAGCCACAAAGGCAGGGGGTTTTCTGGGGGCTCGAAGGCTCCATCAATGTTGGATAGAGCTCTGATTGGTCACCGATCTAGATCCTTTTACACATCGTCGTCGTTTTACTACGGGCCTTATTCTCGCAAAGCCTCTAGTGAAGACTAGGGTTCGCACTCTTCATAAAGTGAAATCAGAAACATGAGATTAATTTATTGATGGAATTACTTACGGTCGGTTTAATATCCGGTAAGAGCTTGATTATCATGAGAGGACTATATATAGGAGACTGAACTGTAGTGACGTAAAGAAATTTGTTGTTATGGCTAGACATGTTTAGATACGCCCGTCTTTCACACAATCCTGACACCTTTTTTACCTTGACTCTCTATTCCATTTCCCTGTCACAATATCTATTTTCGCCACATTTCATTCCATATGGCAGTATCTACTAATTCACCTCATAGCGCTTTATGGCATGTCAACATTATTTTGAGTCGTGACTAATTTTCTTAATATAACGATCTTTACATATCATCCTAATATGATTATTCTATCGAACATCTCTCCATAATAGGTCAAAATTAGTAGATCCCACCTTGTTTTCTTGAATATCCATTTCCATAATGCGTTTTTCTTAACCTAGAAGGCTCTAATGATGTTTCGCTAATCACATTAAAACTTATTTTAAGCAGTTTTTTTTT